>JAHPZR010042923.1:67500-79145 GCA_019787425.1 Platygyra sinensis | reverse complement strand
AAAACGAGTAAAAACACTCTGCCCCTCCCCCCCCTCACGAATCCGTAAGACCCAAAAGGCACGCGAAGCCGCGAAGCGGCATTTCCCCGTTATTCTCCTTGTTTTTGAATTGGGTTGTTTTACGCGGCAGTCAAGACGGGGATCAGTCTTACAAAGTGATATATTGATTTATGATAGCCTACACAGCAAAGCGTTTATGTACATGGTGTCCATCAGCTGCTGTGTGTGTGGACAACTGACGACGGATCATCGTCTCTAAGGGCTTCTGCTAGATTCGTCTGAGTTCAAAGCTACAACAAACAGAGCAAGCCGTGTTTTGACCTACTCAGCTATGACGTAGATGCTGGTCACCTTTCAAATTTCTAGGGTGGAAAAATATCTAGCTTGGCAGCAACAAATTTCAAAGAGCTACGAATGGGTACAGGGCTCTGCCGGGTTGGCTCCAAACTATCTTAGTTCTAGATTGAAAGGCGAGAAGTAGCCCATCATATAACCTAAGGGGATCTCTGAAAAAAACTTATGTTCCATTACCGGGGCACCAAACTATTACAAAACACAGCTTCAGTATAGTGGCGCCATTCTCTGGATAAACAGTACTTCCTTGTAACTTATGGGAAGCAGAGTACCTTGGGCAATTAAACGATTACTCAAAGAAACTGTAAGGCCACGGCAATTCGTGGAAGAAGCTTTTTTAGTTAAATATTTTTATTATAATTTAAAAATTTTTATTATATTAGTATTAGGTATTTTAAAGCTGACGAAATTTTGTTACCGTGGATAAATAAAGATGACCTACTACTAATATTAGTGAATAGAGAGAAAGTTTCTTAGGTACTTGCCGGTCATGTTACTTGCAGTCTATTACAGGAAAAAAGGAGAGGGAAAATGCATCTGAGTTTCAAACTCTCTGCCAGCCAATGAGTGCAAGAATGCGCCGTTTCCCCTGCGGTTCTTAATCTTACTTACGAGACATCTCTGACAGTGGATAAAGAAACAAGTTTCGACAGTATCATCTGAAGAAAGATGGTCTTTTTTGTAGTTGTGGTCTGTGAATTGACTACGTGGACTTTACAGGGAAGCTGACATTTGGCAAACAGACGGCCAATAAAAACACCTATAATGGTCCCTCATCTTGGGACTGCTCAAAGTGTCTTCTTGCGTTATTGACAAAGGACTTCCAGGTTAAGGGTACTGGAACGGCATGTGCAACGCGTTTATATCGTTTAGAGATGTTTCAAGGGAAGCAGCAGAAGGCTTTCAACTGAATAACAAAAGGGAACTTGAAAAGACGAGGGAATCGCTGAGCTCAAACGCCACAGCGCAAAAATATACCTTTTTCGCGGTTAGGCTCTTAAAAGAAATGAACGACTGACGAGGGAGCGACTTCCTGCTTTAAAAGAAATCCCTTGACATTAGAAGGCAGCTGTACAAGAATTAGACTCAAAGACTTCCGGCAACAAAAAGCGTTTGAGATACATGAATCACTTCGCAATGTTTGAAATGCAAAAAACTAATATAATAAAAATATTTAAAACTATAATAAAAAATTTTAACTAAAAAAAGCTTCTTTCCACGAATGCCGTGGCCTAAAGTTACTTGAGTAATCGTTCTAAATTGCCCAAGGGACTCGCTTCCTTCAAGTTACAAGGAAGGACCTGTTCCAGAGACTGGCTGCAACTATTAGCGAAGCTTTTTTGTAATAGTTTGTGCGGCGGTTATGGCACACATTATAGTTTAATTTCAGAGTCCCTAGGTTATATGCGAACTTCTCGCCATCTTCAAATACTCAGAATCTAATGATAGTTTGGAACGCCAACCCGCTGCAGAGCACCTAGCCTAAACCATCGCCTACAGCTACTTTGAAATTGTTGCTGGCAGGAAGCTAGCCAGTTTATACACCCTAGCAAATTTGCAAAAAAGGTGACCCGCATACTTACAGTCATTATTGCTTGAGTAGGTCAAAAACACGGATGCTCTTGTTTTTGTAGCTTTGACTCAGACGATCTACAGGAAGCCCTTAGAGACGAATTATTCCGTCGTCAGTTTTATCCCACACAGCAGCTGTAATGGACACCATGGTAGCAAAACAGCTTATGCGTGTAGCTATCAGTATCAAGAATATCAGCTGTAGGACTGATCCACGTCTTTTTCACTCCGGCGTAAAAAAACCCAAGACTTGGCCCGGCGACCAGAATTGCAATTCATCTTCTGGACGTTGACCTCTTCTTTGGCTTCTCCTACCGAGGTGGAGTAAATGTTTTTCCAATAATATTAACTGTTCAGTAGGCAGTAGTGCATGGAAACATAACTCAGCCTCAGTACAGATTTTAACAACCTTGGGAGTAGAGGGCATCTTCCTTTACTCCATTTGAAGGGGAAATTAGGATGATCTACCGCTATGGACGAAACAAAAACTAGAAATGCGTCATAGAATGACATAAAAAAAATTTTTCATTTGCAATTCCCCCCGAAACTAGCAGATGGTGTGTAGAAAAACGAAGTTGAGCTGGATTGAAAATGGTTTGAACTGCTAGGTCAGAGGTTTCCTTTCGTCGATGAAGGATCGCAAAAGTGAATGAATTGTGTAAGATTCAAAATCCGTGCGCTGGCAGTCTATTAAAAGACTTTTCGTTTCAATGAAAATCAATCACTTTCTTGGTCAATCTGGCTGTCTTGAAATCAAAACAGACCTTAGGCTTCCTGCACACTTCAAAGGAATCCGGAAAACAGCCAGCGAGACAAACGCATTCCTTTCTTGGTTCAGATAGTCGTTTATAAGGATCTGTGATTATGATCTTTAGTCGAACGTCGTCGGGGAAAATTTCATTCGTCAAAACTCAACAAGAGGTGAGACTTCAGTTCCTACAGGGAGCTCAGGAAAGTGAGACATTCTTCGTTAATAATGCCACACATCAATCGATTGCCCAAAGGAACTCTTCCGCATACATTCACTATGGAATGCATCACTAGTCTGGACAGGTTAACTAGGGATTGCTGCACTAAGCTGACCGAGGATACTCATCCAGCACACCAATACTCTTCCTTGATGATGGCAGCTTATAACTCAGATACGTCTAGACTCTCACGACGGGTTGAAGAGGAGCTTGATATGACTGCACTGGGTATAAGAATTTCCTTTTTCCCGTAAACCTTAGGAAGTCATTTATCGCTGGGAATCACAGATTCCATAAGGCGTGCATATCCAAAATTAGGACAAACGTTGTGTCCAGTGTTGTAAACACTGGATGAGCCAATGGGAGGGTGACACAAGAAGCAACTTTTTAGCATCTGTGAATATACTTAAAAGCTTTGACACTAGTCATCTTTACTTGTCATTCGCGAAGTGATGTTAAAATAGACAAGGAATCTTCAATCTCTCGCAAGTGGTGTGCCACATTGTGATAGTCAGGACGTCTTTCCAAATCCTGGTGGACCCCAGATACCATCATCGAGTGTCTCCATTTGTTAAAGTTGAGGACTGGTCTCCACATTCTTCTTGGCGACCGACAACCGTGCGGGATCTTGTCTGGCATGCGAGTCAGGAAAGGATAGCCCTTTAAATATTACATAAAATAAATTAAAAAGAGGCCCCTATGTCGGGAGATGTGACTTGAAATAATTATCATGTTGTAAACAGCGATCCCGGCGGCAAACATGTCTGTTTCGGGAACGTCGGTTAGAGTAGAAAGATTACCTTATTAAACACAGACGTAACCAATGAATGAAGAGTAATCGAGTAATCAATGGTAATCGATGGGTAATCAGTAGTTGATTTAAGTCATTGATTTTTGGCCGATATGATCAATGAGTATCGAGAATTAATCAATGGGCCACAAAATCTCTCCACTCATCAATTAGACATTGATTGCATCGATAGTCATAGATGACATTGCATTAGTCATCCATATAATTCGTGGCTACACAAACCATACTAGCTCGAAATAAAGAAATATAAAAACGACTTCTTCTGCCGTTTATTTTTTACAATAGTAATAACGTTGCAGCTATACTACTGCATGCATCACGAGTAACGAGAGTTAATCAGAAGATGAAAAGCATCATGAATGATCGATGACATCGACATGACATCGTGTTGCGTCCACGATTAATTTATCGAATTGTCATCCAGATCATGGACGATTAGGTATCGTCTGAGTAACAGGAGTCAGTTGACAGGTGGATTGGAGCCAGAACGCACCGAATCAGTGACGGAATCCGATTAGAAGCTATGACCACTACACTGACTTTCCTCGACTCATTCTTCCGATGCGGACGTTCAGTGGAATGTTAGAATTTGTCATGGGTGTCGGTACTGATATTGTTCTGACGATCGGTAAGTTGGGGTCTCTACATAATTAGAAGGAATCAACTATTTTCCTGGTACGGCCGCAGTACAGTCAGCGAAACGGTGGGTATTGCGGCACCTTGACGGCGTTAACGTCACCCAAAACAAAGAATAACTACATGCCCCTCTTGGGCACACTACTTCAAAATTAAATAATCACTTCGACTAACTTAAAATACCTTCTGAACCTCCGTTGCATTGCCGCTTAATGTCATCAACGCGGCGCATTTATTCCTTCACGTCTGACCCGGACTTCCTATCACTAGTGTCCTCACATCCTGCTAATTCAGTTTTCACATCTGACCCCACATCTTCCACTGTGTCTTCAACATCGGGTAGTTCGGTTTCACTTCTTCCCGCTTCCGAACGACTATCTTGCATTGTGTCTTTCATATCTTACAAAGAAACCGTGCTTCCTTTGCAGATGCTCTTCTTTTAGCTTTAACTGGACTGTTTCAAAGAAAGCCGGCCAAGTCCAATTTTTTAACTGAGGATCTTGGAGACATTCGAACGCCTTGCCAATGACGTTTACTGCGAAACAAACTGAACTTTTTCAAGTTTTCCATGGTTGTGCTAGATGACTTTCAAGTTACTCTGCGTCCAAGTCTTTGTTTCCATGTGGGACAACCAGGTTGCTAGCCCCGCCTCACCAAGCGTCCCAAAATGGGACGACTCTGTAGTGGTACGAAACTTGTTACTTCTTAAAGAGGGTGGTACGACCAGAGTACCAACTCTAAACAAATCCTACAAGGAGTGGGACTGTACAGCTTTATTCAGAGCTACTCTCTTTGCTCAAACATTTGCCGTGCCAGACGGGACAGGAGGCGTCAGCACGTTGGACAAACTGTATGTGAAACCACGTGGTATATCAGCTGGGACATTCCATCTTTCGGTTGTCAGCCCCACTGGAGATCAAGCGGAGACGTACGCCTTAGCTTTTGGATCAGCTTCGATTGTTACGAAACGCGCTTTGTCACCAGATCAGTACACAAAAGATTGACAAGGCCACCTTTGATAATTATATACAGCTGGCAAAGGATGCTTTTGCTGCACTTGGACAAAACACCACTAAGATCGATGAGATCGCAAGCTGGGGGAAGACGACTTTCCCACAACAAGACTTCGACGATTGGAAGACGAGTTGAAGAAGGAAAAGGAAGGTGCCATCAAGTTTAAACAGATCGACGATCATCTTACCAAGATCGAGTTACTAGTGGATGATGTCGGTTCAGACATAAAAGATGTCAAAACTGAAGTAAAAAATATCAAGACACAAGTGGACGATGTGGGTCAGACATGAAAAATGTCAAAATTGAACTAACAGATATGAAGACACAAATGCAAGATATCGGTTCGGAAGCGAAAGAAGTGAAAACCGAACTAGCCGATGTGAAGACACAAGTGGAAGATGTGGGGTCAGATGTGAAAACTGAATTAGCAGATGTGAGGACACTAGTGAAGGAAGTCGGGTCAGACGTGAAGGAATTAAATGCGCGCGTTGATGACATTAAAGAGGCAATGCAAGCGGAGAGTTCAGAAGGTATTTTAAGTTAGTCGAAGTGATATTTAATTTTTCGAGTAGGTGTGCCCCAAGAGGGCATGTAGTTATTCTTTGTTTGGTGACGTTAACACCTCAGGTGACCTCAGAATACCCACCTGTTAGCTTGACTGTACTGCGGCGTACCGAGGAAAATAGTTGATTCTTCTAATTATGTGAGACCCCAACTTACCGATCGTCAGAAACAATATCAGTACCACCCATGACAAATCTGTAACATTCCACTGAACGTCCGCATCGGAAGAAATGAGTCGAGGAAAGTCAGTGTAGTGGTCATAGCTTCTAATCGTGATCCGTCACTGATTCGGTGCGTTCTGGCTCCAATCCAACCTGTCATAACTGCTCCTGTTACTCAGACGTAACTAATCAGTCCATGATCTGGATGACATCGATAAATAATCGGTGACCAACACGATGTCATGTCGATGTCATCGATCATTCATTGATGCTTTTAATCTTCTGATAACTCTCGATTACTCGTGATTGCATGCAGTAGTATAATGCTGCAAAGTTATTACTATGAGAAAAATAAAACGGCATGAAGAAGTCGTTTTTATTTCTTTATTTTCGAGCTAGTATGGTTTGTGTAGCCACAGATTATATGGATGACTAATCAATGTCATCGATGACTAATCGATGCAATCAATGTCTAATTGATGAGTGAAGATTTTGTGGCCCATTGATTATTCATCGATTACTCATTGATCATCGGCAAAAATCAATGACTTAAATCAACTGATTACCCATCGATTACCCATTGATTACTCGATTACTCTTCATTCATTGGTTACGTCTGGTGTTTAATAAGGTAATATTCCTTACGCTGAACCGACGTTCCGGAAACAGACATGTTGCAGCCGGGATCGCTGTTACAACATGATAATATATTTCAAGTACATCTCCGACATAGGGCCTCTTTTAATTTATTTATGTATATTTAAAGGTCTATCATTTCCTGACTCATGCATGCCAGACAAGATACCGCACTTTGTCGGTCGCCAAGAAGAATGTGGAGCAGTCCTCAACCATTTAACAAATGGAGACACTCGATTGATTGGTATCTGGGGTCCACCAGGATTTGGAAAGACGTCCTTGACTATCAATGTGGCACACCACTTGCGAGAGATGAAGATTCCTGTCTATTTTACATCACTTCGCGGAATGACAAGTAAAGATGAACTAGTGTCAAAGCTTTTAAGTATATTCACAGATGCTAAAAAGGCTTTCTATGTGTCACCCTCCCATTGGCTCATCCAGTGTTTACAACAACTGGACAAAACGTTTGTCCTAATTTTGGATAATGCTGACGACTTATTGGAATCTGGTGATTCCAAGCTATAAGATGACTTCCTAAGGTTTACGGAGGAAATTCTTACCCAGTGCAGTCATATCAAGCTCCTCTTCACCACTCGTGAGAGTCTAGACTATCTGAGTTATAAGCTGCACATCCATCAAGAAAGAGTTGGTGTGCTGGATGAAGTATCCTCGGTCAGCTTAGTGCAGCAATCCCTAGTGAAACCTGTCTCAGACAGTGACTGCAATTACATAGTGAATGTATGCGGAAGAGTTTCCTTTGGCAATGCGATTGATGTGTGGCATTATGAACGAAGAAAATGTCTCACTTTCTGAGCTCCTGGAGGAACTGAAGGTCTCACCTCTTGTTGAAGTTTTGGACGATGAAAGTTTCCCCGATGACGTTCGACTAAAGATCATAATCAACAGATCCTTTAAAAGACTATCTGACCAAGAAAGGAATGCGTTTGTCTCGCTGGCTGTTTTTCCGAGTTCCTTTGAAGTGCAGGAAGCTAAGGCTGTTTTGGATTTCAAGACAGCCAGATTGACCAAGAAAGTGATTGATTTATTGAAACGAAAGTCTTTAATAGACTGCAGCGACGATTTTGAATCTTACACAATTCATCACTTTTGCGATCCTTCATCGACGAAAGGAGAACCGCTGACCATGCAGTTCAAACCATTTTCAATGCAGCTCAACTTCGTTTCTACGACTATCACATCTCTAGTTTCGGAGTTGCAAATGAAAATTTTTTTAATGGTCATTCTAATGACGCATTTCTAGTTTTTGTTCGTCAGCGGTAGAGCATCCTAATTTCCCTTCAAAATGGAGTAAAGGAAGATGCCCTCTACTCCAAGGTTGTTAAAATATTGTCTAAGGCTGAGTTATGTTTTCATGCACTACTGCCTAATGAACAGTTAATAGTGGAAAACATTTACTCCACCTCGGTAGGAGAAGCAAAGAAGAGGCAACGTCCAGAAGATGAATGCAATCTGGTCGCCGCCAAGTCGTTGGGGTTGTTTTACGCCGGCAGTCAAGACGTGGATCAGTCCTTACAAGCTGATATTCTTGATACTGATAGCTACACAGCAAAGCGTTTATGCTACCATGGTGTCCATCAGCTGCTGTGTGGGAAAACTGACGACGGAATATCGTCTCTAAGGGCTTCTGTAGATCGTCTGAGTTCAAAGCTACAAAACAGAGCAGCCCGTGTTTTGACCTACTCAAGCTATGACGTAGATGCTGGTCACCTTTTCAAATTTCTAGGGTGGAAAAATCTAGCTTGCCAGCAACAATTTCAAAGAGCTACGATGGTTTACAGGTCTCTGCACGGGTTGGCTCCAAACTATCTTAGTTCTAGATTTGAAAGGCGAGAAGTCGCATATAACCTAAGGGACTCTGAAAATAAACTTAATGTTCCATTACCGCGCACAAACTATTACAAAAACAGCTTCAGCTATAGTGGCGCCATTCTCTGGAACAGTCTTCCTTGTAACTTAAGGGAAGCAGAGTCCCTTGGGCAATTTAAACGATTACTCAAAGAACTGTAAGGCACGGCATTCGTGGAAAGCAGCTTTTTTAGTTAAATATTTTTATTATATTTAAATATTTTTATTATATTAGTATTAGGTATTTTTAAAGCTGACGAATTTTGTACCGTGGATAAATAAAGATTTACTACTACTACTAGTAGTGAATGCGATGAGAAAGTTCTTAAGGTACTTGCCTGTCATGTACTTGCAGTCTATTACAGAAAAAAAGGAGAGGTGGAAATGCATCTGAGTTTCAAACTCTCTGCAGCAATGAGTGCAAGAATGCGCCGTTTTCCCCTGCGGTTCTTAATCTGTACTTACGAGACATCTCTTCAGTTGATAAAGAAACAAGTTTCGACAGTATCATCGAGAAAGATGTGTTCTTTTTTGTAGTTGTGGCTGAATTACTACGTGGACTTTACAGGAAGCTACAGTTTGGCAAACAGACGGAAATAAAACCACCTATAATGGTCCCTCATCTTGGACTGCTCAAAGTTCTTCTTGCGTTATTTGACAAAGGAATTGCCGGTGTAAGGGTACTGGAGGCATGTTGCAACGCGTTATATCGTTTGAGATGTTTCAAGGAAGCAGCAGAAGGCTTTCAAGTGATAACAAAGGAACTTGAAAGACGCAGGGAAGTGAGCTCAAACGCACAGCGCAAAATTACCTTTTTCGCGGTTTAGCTCTAAAAGAAATGAACGACTACGAGGGAGCGACTTCCTGTTTAAAGAAATCCCTTGACATTAGAAGGCAGCTGTTACAAGAAAATCTAGACTCAAAGAACGGCAACAAAATGGTTTGAGATACTATTGAATCACTTCAGCAATGTTTGAAAATGCAAAAAATCTCGATGGCGCTACTACTTCCCACACTGACGATTTAAAAACTATCTTGGCGGAAGAAGTGAAAAGTGTTGTAATAGAAAAGATTAACGAAGCGCATCACGCTGAAATCGCCGCAACAAATTACACCCAGCTTGGTCGTGGCTACTTTCTAATGGATGACTACAATGCAGCCCTTGAGTCGCACAAGAAGGCCATAAAGATGAAAGAAAGGCACGTTGGTGATTCTGACAACAAAGTTTCGTATCTGTTGATGAAAAGACTTCTGTTTTTGCAAATGAATCGCAACATCGAGGCTGATGAGGCATGCCATAGTGCTTTGGACTCGATACCCTGGCTCCACAGGTTTTTCTGGAATTTTCATCTTTTCGCGAAGCGCTGAACACACTCGTGTTCACCGCTTCTCGGCTCTCTCGCGGCTCTCTCATGCGAAGAAAAATCAAGGAAAACCTCTGGGACCAGGGTATGGACGCGAGGAATTGGTTGGAGATTGAGGATCACGCGGATGCTGCCGCCATTTACGAAGCAATTCGAGTGAACCTTCTTGAGTTGGGGGAGTTCAGAGGTCTTGATAAGTTTCGCCGGTGCCTTAAGCTTAGACAGAAGTATTTAGGTGATCACACCCTTACAGCCCATAGCTTTCTGTGAAGGGATTTATGTTTTTGATGAGGGAAGAGTACTGTACGATGCCGCTAGAGAGAATTTCCAGCAAGCTGCCAATTTAGCAAAATCGTTGCTCGGTGACCACGAAGTAACGGCCTCTCAGTTCGAGCTACTGGCTACAGCGTATCTTAAAATGGGGAAGTACAGAGGAGCCCTTGATGCTTATCAGGAAAGCAGGGCCATAAGAGTGAAACTATTATGTGAACACCGAGATATCGCTATGAGCTTTGACATTTATTGACTCAATCGGGAATTGTTTGAAAACCCCAATCCACAGGCCACACGGACGATTTCAAAGCCATTTTAGAAGAACTGAAAAGTGGTTTTTCAGTTAATGGAAAGGATTAATGATGTGGAACACGCTGAACTCGCGACAAACTATAACCAACTTGGTTGTTGCTTCTTCTTAATGGATAACAATGCAGCCCTTGAGTTATTTGAACAGGCCATAAAGATAAGAGAAGAGCACTTGGCCGATTCCGCCGACAAAGTATCATGTCTTGTTAATAAAGGAGCTGTGTACTTCGAAATGAATCAGAATGTCGAGGCTGGCAAAAGATACCAAAGTGCCCTGGACTTCAGGAAATTGTTGGAGATTGAAGATCACGCGGATACTGCCACTCTTTACCAGCTACTTGGAGGTAACTATTTTGTTTTAGAAAAGTTCGATGAAGCTTTGGAAGCGTTTCGCCAGTCCTTGCTGCTGGGAAAGAAACACTTAGGATGTGACACCCTTACAGCTCAAGCCCATGCGGCCAAAGCAGCTGTGCATTTCCAGATGGAAAGGTACGAGGCTGCTGGAAAGCATTTTCAGCACGCTGCCGATATATTAAAATCGTTGTTCGGTGACCAGGAAGAAACTGCCTCTATGTTCCTAACCTTGGCTAACACGTATGTTCAAATAGAGAACTACAGAGGAGCTCTTGATGCTTTGCAGGAAGTTAAGAACATAAAACGGAAACTATTAGGCGAACACCTGGATACAGCTATGGTTTTTGAAGAGGTAGGATACGTATGCCTTGAGATGGACGATTTTGAGGAAGCTATTATGTCCTTTCGAAAAGCGTCAGAAATGAGGTTAAATCTTCTTGGGGACCACTTAGACACGGGACAGAGCTATCAGTTGCTTGCAACAGCGCAGTTAGGAAAGCATGACTTCAGCGATGCCTTGGAATCTTTGAACACAGCTTTGAGAATCAAATTAAAAGAACTAGGATGCCATCCAGAAAAGGTGGAAACTTTAAAGCTGCTTGGCTGCGCATTTCAACGTGCAGCCTTGGTTGGGTCAAGGCAACCTAGCCTGCTAACAGATCAGAAGCACAACTAAAATAAGGGAATACCTGCAGACAGATTTGGACACTGCATCGAAACCCTATTTTCAGCTGTTTCTTAGGTACCTTAGTATGATACA
>JAHPZR010042923.1:12500-60000 GCA_019787425.1 Platygyra sinensis | reverse complement strand
GCTCTTTCTGTCAGCCTTCAATCTGACTGAGACAAAAACAAGATTAAGTTACGATGAGACACTGAGTTACCCGTGTCCAGCAGTGCTATGCTTTTCACGAAGAAGCCTCATTAAAAGTTCAAGGCATCAAAGGCTCAACTTCCCAGACCCAAGGACCAGACGGGACATTATCTGCCACCACCCTGAACTCCGTGAAGATGATCCTGGAAGGCCTCTCAAGACTAAAGACAATCAGTGGTGATGGAGCTCAACCTGAACTTCATTCAACACGTCACGTTGAAAGCCTCGCAACTCTCTTTGTTGAAAACTTCTTTTCCAGTATCAGAGGAGGTAATACAGATACTCCCATGATGCTCGACTCCTGCTTGCGCTCTCTCAGATGTATCAACGAATTATTGAAACGTGTCACAGGTACAAGCTACAGGTACTTTAGTTTCCTTACACACCTATTTTGGTTTGTGGTTGTGATTCATTCCCACACACTTCCCTTAGCTAAATCCTGTTGTGTAGGACAAGTTACCTCCTAGTTCCCTAAGGTAAATCCTGTATTTGTGGGCAAATACAAATACACTCCCTGGCCTTATTTGGTTTAGAGGTATTCCCACAGTTTCCTCAAATCTGTAATAAATTGGTAACCACTAGCTCGCCAAATTCAGTCTATCCAGTTGGTTTAGTCTGAGCTCTACTCAAGTTCTCAAGTCAAGCACTGGTGTAGTTCACATGCCATTTTCTCAATAGCCCTTGGTATGTAAATGCATTATTTAGTTTTGTACTTTTCTTTTAGCGCTTAGGTTTAGTTCATTTCTTTTGTTTCAATAGTCACAGTTAGCAATTGCTTTTAGTTGCCTTTACTAGCTTGTGTTTTCGTTTAGTATTATTTCTTAGCTTTCTTGACCTTTTGTCTAGCAGAGTATGTAGTTAATTTGTTCGTGTATTTCTAGTTTTTTTGCTAGTGAATATTGTTTTTCACTTACCACATATCTTTTTTGATTACTTGTGATTTCCTGCACAAATCCAAATTCATTTCTGTTCCTTTATACCCTTTAGTAGCTTGTTTTTATCACTGTAATTACTTGTGTGACTTGCTCAATGGTACACAGCTTAGCACTATTGAGTAATCTGGTAACTCGAACCCTTTTAGTTCTTATTTCATGTAATACTCAGCAACTGTTGATAGTTTCTTGTCACACAATTTCCTGTTTCTTTGTTTTTGTCATGCAATCTTCTTATTTGCAATCATTTGTTATTTCTTAGCTAAGTTAGCTTATTTTGTTTCTTTTTTTTAGCATTAGGCTTATTTTAGTTTGTTAATTGCATTTCAGTGTTACTCGTTCCCGTTTGTTTTGTTCCTTGTTCCTGTTGTTATTCTCCGCTATTTTGCCATTAAACTCGTAAATCGTAAACTGGTATCTATCGTTGCTACGTCGACCGCCTTGGCCGTCTTACAGAAGCTATCGGGGAATACATTCCCTTAAACACCTCGGAACGCAGTCGAAGTTAATAAAACGTAATCAGACCCACGAAATAACAATTGTTAATTACATGGCAAACGAAGGGCATCGATTTGATAACTCCTTTCTGAGGATATTTCATATTTATGGGTTTCCTCTCCGGAAAGTTGTCATGATGGACTTAAACACACACGATGGGACTAGTCCCTGCGACTAGTCCCTGCTACAAGTCGCAGGGACTAGTCGCATCGCGTGAACTGGCCATTTTTGCCACAAAATCTAGTCACAGGGACCAAACCTGCGACTAGTCCCACGAATTCAAACTGGTTTGAATTCGTGGGACTAGTCGCAGGGACTAAAGTTGGTCCCTGCAACTAGATTTTGAAGCAGTTCACACGATGCGACTGGTCACTGCGACTAGTCGGGACTAGTTGCCAGTTCACACGATGCGACTAGTCCCTGCGACTTGTTGCAGGGACTAGTCCGATCGTGTGTGCCGACCTTTACACTTAAGGTCGGCACACACGATGGGACTAGTCCCTGCAACAAGTCGCTGGGACTAGTTGCCAGTTTACACGATGCGACTAGTCCCTGCGACTTGTTGCGGGGACTAGTCGCAGGGACTAGTCCCATCGTGTGTGCCGACCTTAACTATGTGGCGTGATGCGTATACGGAGGTATACCCGTAAAATTCTGCTTTCCTCCCAACAAGTTGTCAGATCTCCTGGATAGGAATGGCAGTCAAAAACGTTTGGAAAATGTTAGGAAAACTTGAGACATTTTCATACCGTAAATCGTGTATTTGGGACAGAACGTCTCATATGGCTTTGTCAATTCTAAGCTCCTCTGTTCAGTCAGTGGGAATTAGATGTTTGGCTGACAACACAACGTTTTTCCCGATAAAGCTCGCGCTAAAAAATCACTTGCTCACGATAGAATTTTGAACGTATTTATTCTGCCTCACACGTCCCGAGTTCGAATTCACTAGAACAAAGGACAAAACAAATCGTACAATGTTTTCTTTGGTTGGTTTCTAACGATGACAGATACGATGCCCTTCCCGTCCGGTGAATCAATTCTAAACGCGTAAAATGGGGTCTGATTATGTAATCACACGATTTCCGACACCTCCCGTCCTCCCGGGCAATTGGGGTAAGGAAATTTTCAGGAAGCGAAAGAAAAAAAGGGAGGTGAATGGTCGGAAATGTCCGGTCGGTGTTTTTGTGCTTTTTTCAAGTTATCTGTGCAAATCTGTGATTCTTAAAAGGGTATTGAGCCGAACAAGATATGATAGGAATTCTGGGGAGTAACCTCTGATGGACTAGGATCTCCTCCAGGGAGGGGGAATAGAAGTACTCAAGGCCGCTTTAAGAGGCTTTTTAAAATTTATGCATTCCCTTGTATAATATATATAACCTGGTATCTGGTGTTCTTTTTTTTGAAATTCTAACTCGAGCATGTCAAATTCAAATTTTCTAGTGATCACCAACAGACCTCAATTTCTCTTGTGATCACCAATGTTTTTAGCAAACAACAGCACACTCCAGATTGTATAAACACTGAATTAAAACATAGATCCAGTAAGTGGTGTGGTCACCTCACGGTGAAGTTTGCCGCTATGCGAGATCTCTTACAAAGAAACCGTGCTTCCTTTGCAGATGCTCTTCTTTTAGCTTTAACTGGACTGTTTCAAAGAAAGCCGGCCAAGTCCAATTTTTTAACTGAGGATCTTGGAGACATCAGAACGCCTGACAATGACGTTTTCTGCGGAACAACTGAACTTTTTCAAGTTATCCACCGTTGTGCTAGATGACTTCCCAGTTGCCCTGCGTCAAGTCTTTGTTTCCATGTGGGACAACCAGGTTGCCACCTCACCAGGCGTCCCAAAATGGGACGACTCTGTAGCGGTACGCAACTTGTTACTTCTTAAAGAGGGTGGTGCGAAAAGTGTACCAACTCTGAACAAATGCTACAAGGAGTGGGACTGTACAGCTTTATTCAGAGGCACTCTCTTTGCTCAAACCTTTGCCGTGCCAGACGGGACTGGAGGCGTCAGAACGTTGGACAAACTGTATGTGAAACCACGTGGTATATCCGCCGGGACATTCCATCACTCGGTTGTCAGCCCCACTGGAGATCAAGCGGAGACGTACGCCTTAGCTTTGAATCAGCTTCGATTGTTACGAAACACGCTTTGTCACCAGATCAGTACACAAAAGATTGACAAGGCCACCTTTGATAATTACATACATCTGGCAAAGGATGCTTTTATTGCACTTGGACAAAACACCACTAAGATTGATGAGATTGGCAAGCTGGGCGAAGACAACTTTCCCACAACAAGACTTCAACAATTGGAAGATGAGCTGAAGAAGGAAAAAGATGCTGCCATCAAGTTCAAACAGATCGACGATCATCTTACCAAGATCGAGTCACAAGTGGATGATGTCGGTTCAGACATGAAAGATGTCAAAACTAAAGTAAAAGATGCTAAGACACAACTGGAAGATATCGGGTCAGACATGAAAAATGTGAAAAGTGAACTAACAGATATAAAGACACAAATGCAAGATACTGGTTCGGAAGTGAAAGAAGTGAAAACTGAACTAGCAGATGTGAAGAAACAAGTAGAAGATGTGGGGTCAGACGTGAAAACTGAACTAACAGATATGAAGACACAAATGCAAGATGTCGGTTCGGAAGTGAAAGAAGTGAAATCTGAACTAGCACAAGTGAAGACACAGATCCGGCAAGATGTCGGTTCGGAAGTAAAAGAAGTGCAAACTGTAGATGTAAAGACCCAAGTGAATGAAGACGGGTCAGACGTGAATAAATTCAATACACGCATTGATGACATAAAAGAGGCAATGCATGCGGGGGGTTCAGAAGGTATTTTAATAAGTGAGAGTGATATTTAATTTGTCGCGTAGAGTTGTTTGATGGCGTGACCCAAGCGAATGGACAAGTTTTTCGGGTGTTTCTAGGACCTAAAAATATCCACCTGTTTAATAGCGGGACCTTACTGCGGTGTCTCAAGAAAAATAGGTAATTCCTCCAATATCAGTGCCAACCATGCGAAATCTGTGCCAACATTCCACTCATTGAACGTTCGCATCGGAAGAAATGTTGTAAAGGAAAGCCAGTGAAGTGGTCATAGGGTGTAAAAATCGTGATTCGTCACTGATTGCGTTCTGGCTCTGAATCCAACCTGTCATAACTGCTCCTGTTACTCAGACGTAACTAATCAATTGATGACTAATCAATGAGTAATCATCGATGACCAACACGATGTCATCGATTATTCACTGATGCCTTTGATTTTCTGATAACTCATCGATTGCCTTCTGATTACCAATCGATTACTCATGATTACATATATATTCTAATGCTGCAAATTTATTACTATGAGAAGAACAATAAAGGATGTAAAAGTCGTTTTTATTTCTTTATTTTCGAGCTGGCATGGTTTGTTTAGCCACAGATTGTATCGATGACTAATCAATCTCATCGATGACTAATCGATGTAATTTATGTCTAATTGATGACTGAACATTTTGTCGTCCATCGATTATTCATCGATTACTCATTGATGTCGGCAATAATCAATTAATAATCTACTGATTACCCGTCGATTACCCGCGCCTCGAGGGAAGCGAGATGACCTCATGGTTGGTGCGCACGTCTCCAGATCGAGTGGTCTGGGTTCAAGCCCTTGCCCAGGACATTGTGTTGTGTTCTTGGCCAAGGCACTTAACTCTTACAGTGCCTAGTCTCCACCCAGGTGTATAAATGAGTACCGGCGAACGTAATGCTGGGGGGTAACCGTGTGATGAACTAGCATCCCATACAGGGGGACTAGAAATACTCCTAGTCACTTCATGCTACAAAAATCCGCAATAAGCACCAGCCCTTATGGGCCATTTGGCGGGTATTACCTGTTACCTATCACCGATTACCTATTGATTACTCATTCATTTCATTGATGTCATCGATTAGTTACGTCTGGTGTTTTACACTGAACCGACGCCTCGGTAACAGAGAAGTTGCAGGATCGATGTTACCACAAGATCACTGCAATCGAACTTACAACATGATCATATCTCTGACATAGGGCCTCTTTTAACTTAGTTCTTTTTTTACTTAAAGGTCTTTTAGTTCATGCCTCATTCGTACCAGACAAGATACCGCACTTTGTCGGTCGCCAAGAAGAGTGTGGAGCAGTCCTCGACCAATTGAAAAACAGACACAAACGACTAGTTAATATCTGGGGTCCTCCAGGATTTGGAAAGACGTCATTGGCTATCAACGTAGCACATCACTTGCGAGATATGAAGATTCCTGTCTATTTTACATCCCTTCGCGGAATGAAAAGTAAAGATGAACTAGTGTCAAAGCTTTTAAGTATATTCACTGATGCTAAACAGGCGTTCTATGTCTCACTCTCCCATTGGCTCATCCAGTGTTTACAACAACTAGAGAAACCGTTTGTTCTAATTTTGGACAACGCAGACGATTTATTGGACTCTGGTGATTCCAAACTAAAAGACGACTTCCTAAGATTTACGGATGAAATTCTTGCCCAATGCAGTGACATCAAGCTTCTCTTCACTACTCGAGAGCGTCTAGACTACCTGAGTCACAAGCTGCCCATCTATCAAGAAAGAGTTGGTATGTTGGATGAATCATCCTCGGTCAGCTTAGTTCAACAGTCCCTGTCGAAACCTATCTCAAACAGTGACTGCAATTACATAGTGAATGTATGCGGAAGAGTTCCTTTGGCAATGCGATTGATGTGTGGCATCATGAAAGAAGAAAATGTTTCACTCTCTGAGCTCCTAGAAGAACTGCAGGCTTCGCCCCTTATTGAAGTTTTGGACGACGAAAGTTTCCCCGATGACGCTCGATTGAAGACCATAATCAACAGATCCTTTGAAAGACTTTCTGGCCAAGAGAGGGATGCGTTTGTTTCGCTGGCTGTTTTTCCGAGTTTCTTTGGAGTAGAGGAAGCTACGGCAGTTTTAGGTTTGACGACCACCAGACTGACCAAGAAAATAATTCATTCACTGAAACGAAAATCGTTAATATACTGCAGCAGAGATCTTGAATCATTTTCAGTTCATTCACTTTTGCGATCCTTCATCGACGAAAGGAGAAATGCTAACCACTCAGTTCAAACCATTTTCAATGCAGCTCAACTTCGTTTCTACGACTATCACATCTCTAAATTGGGAGTTGCAAATGAAAAATTTTTAAGCGGCCATTCTAATGACGCACTTGAACTTTGTGTTTGTAAGCGGGAGAGCATCCTAATTTCCCTTGAAAATGGGGCAAAGGAAGATGCCCTCTACCCTAAGGTTGTTAAAGTACTGTCTAAGGCCGAGTTATTTTTTCATGCACTACTGCCTAATGAAGAGTTAGTAGTCGAAGCAATTTACTCCACCACGGTAGGAGAAGCAAAGAAGAGGCAACGTCGAAACGATGAACGCAATCTGCTTGCCGCCAAGTCATTTCGCTGCTTGGGCGAAGACTTGGATCAGTCCTTACAAGCTGGTATTCTTGATACTGATAGCTACACAGCAAAGCGTTTGTGCTACCTTGGTGTCCATCAGCTGCTATGCGGGAAAACTGACGACGGAATATCGTCTCTAAGGGCTTCTGTAGATCGTCTGAGTAGTGACTGCGACGAGAAAGTTCTTAAGGTACTTGCCTACCATGTACTTGCAGTCTATTACAGAAAAAAAGGAGACACGGAAAATGCATCTGAGTTTCAAACTTTCTGCAGCAATGAGTGTAAGTCTGCTTCGATTTCCCCTGCGGTTCTCAACCTGTTCTCACGAGACATCTCTTCAATCGATAAAGTGACAGATTTCCACAGTATCATCGAGAAAGATCTGTTCTTTTTTGTAGTTGTGGCTGAATTACTACCTGGACTTTACAGGGAGCTACAGTTTGGGAAGCAGGCGGAAATGGAACGATCTGTAATGACTCATCATCTTGTTGGACTGTACAAAGTTCTTACGTTATTTGACACTAGAAGAACTGTCCTTGTGAGGGCACTAGAGGCATGTTGCAATGCGTTATATAGTTTGAGGTGTTTCAAGGAAGCAGCAGAAGGTTTTCAGCGGATAACAAACGAACTTGAAAAGACGCAGGGAAGTGAGCTCAAACGCAGGGGGAAAAATTACCTTTTTCTCGGCTTGGCTCTAAAAGAAATGAGAGACTACGAGGGAGCAACCTTCTTTTTAAAGAAATCCCTTGACATCAGAAGGCAGCTGTTACAAAAAATTCTAGACGCAACGAACGGAAACAAAATGGTCAGAGATACTATTCACTCACTTCAGCATTGTTTGGAAATGCAAAAAAAACTAAACCTCAATGGCGCCACCAGTGCTCACACTGACGATTTCAGAGCCATCCTTGAAGAACTGAAAAGTGTTATAAAGTCGATAGAAAAGGTTGACGAAGCGGATCGCGCTGAAATCGTAACAAATTACAACCAGCTTGGTCGTTGCTACTTTCTAATGGATGACTGCAATGCAGCCCTCGAGTCGTACGAGCAGGCTATAAAGACAGAAGAGCACTTTGGCTATTCTGATAAAAAAGTTTCATATCTAATGATGAAAGGACTGGCGTTTTTCGAAATGAATCGGAACATCGAAGCTGGTAAGGCATACCAAAGTGCTTTGGATGCCAGGAAACTGTTGGGGATTGCAGATCACGCGGATACTGCCGCCATTTACGATGCAATTGGAGTGAACCATCTTGCGTTAGAAGAGTTCAGAGAAGCCCTTGAAGCGTTTCGCCAGTGCTTGAAGCTTAGAAAGACGCATTTAGGTGATCACACCCTTACAGCCCATAGCTTTATTGCGACAGGATTTGTACATTTGCTGATGGGAGAGTACGAGGCTGCTAGAGAGAATTTTCAGCACGCTGCCATTTTAGCAAAATCGTTGTTCAGTCATCGCGAAGTAACCGCCTCTCAGTTCGAGCTACTGGCTCCAACGGATCTTAAAATGGGTAACTACAGCAGGAACATGAGATTGAAACTATTAGGCGAACACCCGGATATAGCGATGAGCTTTCAATTACCTGGAAAGACACGTTTTGAGATGGGCAATTTCGATGAACATCTAGACGTAACGCACGGCAACAAAATTGTCAGAGGGATTATTGACTCAATTGGGGGTTGTTTGAAAACCCCCAAAAATCTCGATGGCGCTACAACTGGCCACAATGACGATTTCAAAGCTATCTTAGAAGAATTGAAAAGTGTTCTTAAGTCAATGGAACAGATTAATGATGCAGAACACGCTGACATCGCAACAAACTGTGACCAGTTTGGTTGTTGCTACTTTTTAATGGACGAATACAATGCAGCCCTTGAGTCATTTGACCAGGCCACAAAGATAACAGAAGAGCACGCGGGCGATTCCGATGACAAAGTATCGTGTCTATTTAATAAAGGAGCTGTGCACTCCAAAATGAATCAGAACATCGAGGCTGGCAAGGCATACCAAAGTACCTTGGATCTGGGGAAATTTTTGGAGACTGAAAATCACACGGATAATGCCACTATTCACCATCTACTTGGAGAGACCTATTTTGTTTTGGGAAAGTAAAGTTCGATAAAGCTCTTGACGGGTTTCGCCAGCTTAGGAAGAAACATTTAGGTGATCACTCCCTTGCAGCCAACCCCATGCTAACACAGCAGCTGTGCATTTCCAGATGGAAGAGTACGAGGCTGCTAGAGAGAATTTTTCAACACGCTGCCAATTTATTGAAATAGTTGCTCGGTGACCATGAAGAAGCCGCCGCTAAGTTCGACACACTAGCTGCAACGTATCTTGAAATGGGGAACTACAGAAGAGCTCTGGATGCTTATCAGATTGAAGCTGTTAGGCGAACACATGCATACAGCTATGAGCTTCCATCGATTTGGAAACATATGCTTTATGTTGGGCGAAATTGAGAAAGCTATGAGTTCCTTTCGAAAAGCGTTAGAATTAAGATTAAATTTCCTTGCTGATCACTTAGACACTGCGATGAGCTATCAGTTGCTTGGTGAAGTGCAGTTACAAAATGGTGACTTCAGCGATGCCTTGGAATTTCTGCACACAGCCTTGAGAATGAAATTGAAAGACTGAGTAGAAATCTATTCAGAAACGGTGGAAACTTTTGAGTTGCAAGGCTACGCGTTTCAATGTGCAGCCTTGGTTGGGTCAACGTAACCTAGCGTGACAGTAGACCAGAAGTACACTTGAAATGAGGGAATACCTGCGGAGAGCCCTGATGTGGACACTACGCTGACGGTGATCCCAGTAATCCATATTCTCGGCTGATGTTACTTAGATATTATTTATCCAAAGGTGCCATGAGTCTAGAAGAACTCCGTCCGCTTTGAAACGCATAAAAACGTACATTGTCATCTTGTATTGGTAAAGTGGTGGGTAGATCGATGAGCCCTGCCATTTGTTGTCAAAATTGGTTTTTGCGAAATGCTAGTCACGTTAAAGAAAGAGAAGTCTCTTATTGCGAAGCGACGAACTAACAATTCGATGCAAACGGTGAACCTCAAGCCGGGAGAAGCAGTCTAGGAGAGTTGGCCTAGACGGTTGGACAGCAAAATATTGAGTTTTCCTCTTCGTGTACCTCGCTCCAACCAAGGTGAGACGTCTGGAAACGAGGCAGTCAACAAGTCATCAAGACCAACAAGGCCAGACATGTACACAACTTTCAAGCTGAAAGACTGACAGACTGACAGACTGACTAAAGTTGCACCTGCTGAGAATATATTTGGCTTGAGGTCATGACGCACGAATCTAACGAAGCCAGCCCACCAAATAAGCTCAATAGACTCCCAAAACTGCTGTACTGGTGGAAGACACTAAATTAACAATCCAATTGAAAAAGCAACGTCTTTATACCAACATAGCATTCTTGCTGTTGAACTCTGTGCATCACAAGACGTGCTTTAATTGAAGAACTCGATAGTAAGTGTATCTGAAGAAGCCATCTATATACCGCCTTACAATAGG
The DNA here is from genome assembly GCA_019787425.1 of Platygyra sinensis. Lineage (NCBI taxonomy): Eukaryota > Metazoa > Cnidaria > Anthozoa > Scleractinia > Merulinidae > Platygyra > Platygyra sinensis. The sequence goes on along the minus strand of JAHPZR010042923.1, from coordinate 49,514 downwards.
GAAAGTGTCATCCTGACTGATGCCTCGTGATATGGACAAGCGACAGCTTAAATCCCTAAGGTGGTTGCAATTTCAGTAAAAAGCCGGCGGGCATTTTTGGCTGCTTGCAGGTTAAAAAATCTACTTTTTAGAAATAGGCTTAGGTTGCTTGGGATAGCCTTTATGTTAGTGTTTGTTCAGCTTCAATTCGAATAAACAGATCGTTTCAACCCAAAAATACCTGCCAGTAAAAAAAAACTTTAGTCAAGGATTAAAGCTGGCACAGGTTTTATTTGTTGCCGCATATAATTTCAATGCTTTAAGTTGAGATAGGTCAAAGTAAAAAGGCAAAGTACAGAGAAGAAGTAAAAAAAGATCGATTAGTCTTCAACACTAAACCTCGATTAGCATAATCCTACTTTGAACAACCAAGGCCTCAACAGTAGTAGCAGGCAACATCAGCACATCCCTTACATATTTTAAGAAACGTTACAGGATTTGAAGAAACTTTTCACGACTTCTTGAGATCTTTTAACAAATACCATTTCAGTAACATTCACAAGTCAATCTTCACACTTTCAGAACTTTCCAAGAACACGCTGTGAAGCTTGAAATAAGGTGCCTCTTAACCGTGACCTGGAGAGGCTTGTCGCTTGATAGCTTAGCATGTAGATACAAGCATACATGCAGCTCACTCGTGATCGCAAACCAAACTTCAAAAGTCAATTGGCGAAGGCGAGAATTCTGAGAGATGCTCCAGACGACAGAAAACACAGTACTTATGGTTCACCTCGTCATCCAGCTGAGCAATTGAGAAGGGCTTGCTACAGTTTTGACACTGAAATACCAAGTGATTCGTGAGATAAAGTCAAAATCATTAAAAGTTATTTCTTACAAATGGATGTAAAATTTACTAACAGCGTCAGGAGCTATACCTAATGTAGTTCTGGGTGGGCGGGGCCTCTAAACATTGAGTTGTCTTAGTTGAGTTGTGAAATACAAGTGGAAGTTTGAGACAAAATGCAACGTTGTTAAGAACACAGGCTCCAGATCTAGATGAGCGCAAACACAGCTGTTTCAAGTTCTCCCAAACTTTCATGAGTGTCTCCACAACTTGATAGAAACACAGATAAATTAATTTCCTTTTTCTTGTCAAAAGCACTGAGATAAAAAAAGAAAAATCACTTGCCTATTTTGTTTTACCTTTTAACCTTGCCCCTAAATTCTCCTACTTCCTCATGCTGGCAATTCTTGAAAACTAAAATCACCTTTTGAATAGCACTTGAAATTTTTAACTCAGTAGGGTACTCCCATATAAAAGGGTGGAGTGCTCTTTGGAATTTTTTTTTAAAAACCCTGAGAGGTACCAAGCTCATGTTTTGTGGGCGTAGCTTGAAATTGTTTTCACCCCTAGGAGGTACTAATTCTAAAACAACACATAAACTCAGGACTGCCATACTTTTTTTGCTTAATAACCTAAAAGGTACTGCAAAAGCTCCCGTTGTGAAGCTTTTGAGGCTGAACACACTAAGAGGTACCAAAACCACTTTTTAACCCCCCCCCCCCCCGATTTTAATTAGGATTTAACAAAGTCACAAGGACAACTCCTTTGCCATCTAACACAAACCTGCACAATTCTCAGTCCTATGTTTTTTCTGTGTTCCAACACCACTGGTATGTCTTCACTTGACTCTATGTTCCACATACGAACAGTTTTGTCCTACAATGTTTTGTATAAACCAATTTAAATTAGTTTTTTAAAGCCAGACATTCCGTTTAACCACAGGATCAGATCTTTAGCAATCATCCAAAGCTTCATGTGGGAGGTGCAATGACCTCATGATTAGTATGCTCGACTCCAGATTGAGAAGTCCTGGTTTAAGCCCTGGCTGGGTTGTGTTCTTGGGCGAGACACTTAACTTTCACAGTGCCTCTATCCACCCAAGCATATAAATGGGTACCAGAGGATTTAATGTTGGGCGAACCCTGCAAGGGACTAGCATCCTATTCAAAAGGGAGTAGAAATACTCATGGTCGCTTCATGCTACAGAAACTGAGATAAGCTCCTAGACAAGCCTAATGAACTACTTGGCTTGTATGCAGACTTTGCCTTACCTGTTACTGTGGGTTTGCTTTTTCAAAATTCTTAAGGATAACTTAAGCAAAATTCTTAGACTCTTCATAGATTATAAATTCTTTTCCATTAAATTGGTAAAATAATAATAAATAAATAAATAAGAATTTGCAGTGGCTCATCCCATAATGCATGGACGGGCTCTTTGTCCACTGTTTCCAGATCGAATTTGAATTAGAAGTCCTGGTTTTTCGTTATTAGTATTGGGTAATCAATATTAATTAATAATTATGCATTTACGTAATGTAGTGATTATTCAAGTTTTAAGCACTAACATTTGAGCAGGAGATTATCCATTTCTGATCAGCACTAAGTTTGCAGTCATTTACCCAGCCTGTGTGACCCTAAAATCGAAACCAATTACAAAATAAAGAGGAGCATTTTAATCTCGAGTGAGTAAGTGAAGTGAGTAATTTTCATTGTTATCCATTGTTCTTTCCCTGACCAATCATATTTGAGCCCTAACAGTTGTAACAAATGACCATAAAACAGAATCATGAAACCTAAAAATCCCTACAACACCTTTAAGTACATTACAATAGTGCTTCAATTTTCCTTCAGGAGCCAGACTCACAAACCCATCAGCCTCTAGGCTAGTATATAAATTTACCATGATAGTCTATTGTGAATCCTTGAATTTGATTGGCTACCATTTTCTATCTGTTGATAGGAAAGAGTTACACGCGTGATTGTACATGTGATCCTTTTTCTACATGTATCAGTACACATCGTGCGCCCTGTTTGAACCTGATGTACAGTTCTTTTCTGCACGTTACTTGACATATTTTTTCTTTTTATGCAACGAGACTACAGTAAATTTAGTTGACTATCTGCTCATAGACAACTCGGGCTCGTAGTCTAATTGTTAAATAGAAACACGAGTGGAAGTTTGAGAGAATGAGAAGTGCTGTGGGAACACAAGCCGCAGGCGAGTGTTTCACGACTGCCTCTATAACTCGATAGAAACACGGAGAACATGTTTTCTATTTCTTTTAGAAAACACTGTGACTTGTTAAATTTGATTATCAAAATGTAAATTTTTTTTGATCATGCTGTCATTATGTCAACAGCTTGTGCTAGTTCTGTGTCTCCATTGAGTTAACGAACACGATTTTTAAACAAAAAGCATGCATATTTTCTTAGACCTGTTTTTTAAAAAATATAGAAGGCACTTCTTTGTAATCCCATCTATGATTTTTCTGTACCAAATTTTTGATGGCCTTTGTCCACTGCAAGAGTTTGTTATAGAAAGCTGTTGTTACAAAGCAATACTTTTAGGATGCATCTTTAACTTAGGAGGACTTTGTAAATCTAGCCCGAGGTTAAAAAACTTTATGATTATACCAATTGCAGTAATTACTGCAGGTAATGTCTAGACAAACAAAGCAAGAATACCTTAAGGGCAAACTTCTGGCAGCAGTTTTCAACATCCCAAATGACCAAAGTTTCATCATATGATGAGGACACCAACATACTACCTGCAAGAGAAAGAACAACATTTGATCATCAAAAAGACTGTCAAACAAGTGCTGAGATTACAGAAATGCTAATGGTATTTACATAACAAACAAAAATGTTACTTCTGAGTCCATCGAAGTGATCAAATAATTCATACTAGCAGCAAAATCAAATGCACTAGCTACTACCTTTTAAGGCCCTCAGGCGATTTTTGTAGCGGCAACTCAATGCAATTTTTGTCACGCTTAAGTTGCAACTTCAAAATCTCATGTGTAAACTAGATGCGATTTTCAGGGCGATTTGTCGCCGCGATGTCGCAGGGGTTTCGATGATGTTCGAAACTTGATGCAACTTCAGCGCAACAAAAATTGCATCGAGTTGCCGAGACAAAAATCGCCTGTGTAAACGGGCCTTTAGATCTGTCACAGTACCTTTCTCAAGTAAAAACAGTAAATGTCCCTTTAAAAAGAACTCAATATATAGCTCCTTCACTGTTCTCAATTTCTACATCAGTATTGCGGAAGTCAAATGATTTCCTTATAGTGGATCTAGTTCCCCTGAGACAGATTAATGCAGATCTCAATAATGCAAATGAGATTCTTGCTTGTATCCATGAGATTGTTTCAATAATAATAATGATAATGATAATGATAATGATAATGATAATGATAATGATAATGATAATGATAATGATAATGATAATGATAATGATAATGATAATGATAATGATAATAATATAATAATAATAATAATAATAATAATACAGTAACACTTCATTTTAGGAAGGTAACACTGAGTACTGATGACCCAGTGGTTAACATAATGGCCCTGCCTAAAGTAAGCTAATCTAAAACCAGACTGTAGACCTAAAATAATTACTAATAATATGTGTTGTTAATAATAAAATGTTCATTATCGGTCATTTTCTACTGTGAAATGTACAGTGTATCTGAGACCCAGAAGCATCATCAAAGTATTAGTTATTATTAAAATTAACAATTGCAAAATATACAAGGTAACAATGTGTGATGTGAAGTATATGAAATAATTCATATTTCAACTGTGGTTATAGATGCAAGTGAAGAATGATCATCGCAGTTAATTTTCCAATTTAAGCAATTGGAAAGAAGAAGCCTGAAAAAAATCAGGGCTTCAACGGGATTCGAACCCGTGACCTCCGCGATACCGGTACCAGTATCGCGGAGGTCACAGGTTCGAATCCTGTTGAAGCCCTGATTTTTTTCAGGCTTCTTCTTTCCAATTGCTTAAATTGGAAAATTAACTGCCATGATCATTCTTCACTTGCATAACAATGTGTTTCTCCTTTTCTCACCATCCTCACTGAAGTTGCAAGCACTAATGGAACCTTCATGTCCTTTGGAAAAGGTTAGTGGTCCATGGTTTCTGAAACAAATTATTATGACATTTATTTAATAGTAACAGCAATTCTTCTCATCTATAAGGGTTTCTCTATCCCAAAGAGATAACCCATCACAGGGTTTGTACACTTATGACCTGTCAAAATTCCATGACTTTCCATGACTTTTTCCATGACTTTTTGAAATATTCCATGACCTAAGTTAAGTTATTTCCCTCCGGCAGTAGTGTCAAAACAATCATTTATTCAGCTGAAATTACATTTGATTTTTGGACTTGCCAGTTAATTTTTCAACTTTGGATCTCATTGCCTTTCATTCATAGAAAACATACTGATTTTCCATGACTTTCCATGACCTACACCTAAATTTCAGGACTTTCCAGGCCTGGAAAATGAAATTGTAAAATTCCATGACTTTCCAGGTTTTCCATGACCTGTACGAACCCTGCATCAGTGTCTGTGACTAGCTGGTTCACAGATTCCAATTTCCGTATTGAGCTATAAGTTCTCTTTTTGTGTGGCACAACAAATCACAATACAGCAGGACTGTAAGTTGTAACCCATAGTAACTGTTACAGCTGAGCATTCTTCATGGACCCTTGATATTAGCAAGGAATTGGCCTGCAGTTGATACAATTAAACCATAAAGTAACAAGTTTGAGGATCAAGGCTGGAGATGAATGACAGCCATGTTCGGTACCTATAAACACCAGTGGCAATGTCCCATATTTGAATATTTTTGTCCCATGATCCTGTGGCCAATAAGTGTTCATCGCTACTGAAACAACAGCTGGAGATGACATTTATATGACCCCTGAGTAGAAACGAGAAAAAAAATGCAGTGAAAATTGAAAGTTAATCTTCACATCAAAGAATACCTTGTACACCTTGATGTGAAAAGTAATTTATATGAAACAAGAAAGCCCGTGTTTGACCACATTTCTAAACATTAAGAGAGTTGAAAATATGTGGCAAAGTGGAGCATTTTTGACAAACTTTGAGGTGTTTGGAAATGTGATTAAACACTGTCTTGAGTGTTTGATATATCTTCTCAATCAAAAGTAAAACCAAGGAGAAAAAGAAAAGATAAAATCATAAAAATCTATGCCAATTAAGATAAGATTTCCAAACAAAATCATGATTGCCTTTGTTTAAACTTCATGAATTATTAATGAGCTCGAGAACTGCATTTATATTTAGGAGGCTCAAAAGGGTTTTTCCTTGCTGTAGTGTTTGTGAAACAATGGAAGATTACAAAGATTTTAATGGTGTGGGCAAACTATATTATGTCTCCTTGCAACTTTATTGTTGGGCTATACTTTAAGGGTACTTGTGATGTCATATCAGTTACCATGCAAATGCACAAGGTACACAAAAGCGTCCTCTAAATTTCAGTTTTTGTAAATTATCTGAAGAACCAATTCAGCAATCCACCATCTTTATTTCTTTGTTGGAAAGTTCCCTAAATTATTTACCTTTTCAGACAGCAAGGAAAAAAATATGTCAGATGTAGAATTGAATGTATTTAAAGAAAACAAGTTTTATGGCTTCAACTAGATAATTTAGGATAAACACGAGCGATATAAAATAAATAGAACGACGTTTCAATGACTCCATGTCATCATTATCGAGTTCGAATTACATGATAGAATTGATTGTATATATAGTAGTAGTAGTGTGAAAATATGTAAGGAATTGGAAAAGGTATTTATCATCATCATCATCATCATCATCATTTATTTGCCTTTATATTACAACAGATTAAAATAGAAAAAAGAAAATAAATAATAATAACAATAATATAAAATAAGTATTCAAATGTTATGTAAAAAGTTTGGCGCGAGCAGAATCCGATTGCATGTTAAATTTTGGTTTTATGTTCCTGATGAACAGCATCTCGTAGATTAAACAGTCAAACGTTGTGCTGCATTTCTTTAGGACTGTAAACTGGTCTTGTAGTCGGTTGCAGCCTGTGTTCTTCTTGCAAGTGTTAACACGCAATCGGATTCTGTTCACGCCAAACTTTTTACATAACATTTGAATACTTAAATACCTTTTTCAATTCCTTACATATTTTCACACTACTACTACCACATATACAATCAATTCTATCATGTAATTCAAACTCGATAATGATGACATGGAGTCATCGAAACGTCGTTCTATTTATTTTATATCGCTCATGTTTATCCTAAAGTGTTTTACGAAACCTTTTATCATCAGAAATTTACTAGATAATTTCCCCCAAAACTTTTATATTTGAAGTGCTATTGTGAATGATACCTGCATGCAAAAAATCAAAATAGGTCACCAAGCAAAATTTTGCACTAAAAGCAAATGTTTTAGCAGATTTTGTTTCCGGTTTGCACGATTTTATGCGGCATTTAACTTCCAGTGTGTTGATTTTGATTCATTTAGGACCCATCCAGCTAACGCGTGAATCTTAGTTATGGCGTGCAGGGTTGTATATATTAGACCCGCCAGCTGGCGAAGTTCACCGGCTTCTCTGTCAGCTTTTGCCAGCTACTTTCACTGCTTCACGAGTCAAGATATATCGAGGAGATAATATTTATCAGGTCCCATAACCATCTACTTTTCACAAACCTCCGGCTACTTAAAAACTTAAAGAAAACGCTGGGCATGTGTAGATTGCGCGTGCGCGTGCAGCAAAAACCCTTTCCAGCCTCCTTAAATTTTTATTTCTTTCTTGTATGCGAATATGATGACACCTAAAGGAAATATTCCTAATCACCTCATTATGCTGCCCCAAAACGCGAGACCAATAGTTATTTTCCAGTTTACAGAGGCCAAAATTGTCTTTGAACAAAAAAATCGTAATTCTTACCCAAGAGTAAGAGTGACATTATAATCCTCAGTGAAAGTTAGCATGTCAGTGATCTTTGTTGTTCTGTCCATGGAAGTTGTACAAATGCGGTCTTGCATTGGAGCAAATCGACAACATGTAACTGTACTCTTGTGATCTGTGCATGTTGGAGGTAACAAAATTCAGAAGTTTAAAATGTTTTAAGACTTCTGTATATTCCACCTATTGTAGGATATGCCCTGGGCGTCCTCTTTTTCTAGCATGATTACAAGAAACCCAAATTAAAACTAAGCACTCAAGTTTTGAAAAGAAAGCTTAACCAATGCCTAAATCAACAGGAAACACTAGTTCTGTGTGACTCCTCAAATGTTCTGGGGACACAGCTTTTACCATGCAACATTTGTTTAAAAATGCTTGTTTCTAAAACGTTATAATTAATCCCCTTTTCATCCTTAAAGGGAAATCTCCTTGGAAATCGAGCCACAAAGTTAGTTAAAAAAGCCAAAAATTGTCAGTAGTGCCAGAGTCCAAGCTAACACCAAAAATAAAAGTGACAGACCTCATCTAATGCAATAACCACGATATTTACTTCTGACCAATATTTCATTAACCTACCCATGAGTTTCGGAGGATGATGATAATTGCTTGACACTCAGCTTTGGATGTAGTCAAACTTCTAAAATTCTTGTAGAAAATTATTTGAATGCATGATACTCACTGAAGAATTTCTTTATAAGGGATCCCTCTCTGACATCCCATACACTGACAGCAAAATCTAGATCACTGCTGTTGACAAGGTAGCGTCCATCATGAGAGAAGTGACATGATGTCACTATACCTTCATTCAAGGCTTCCCACTAAAAAGAGAATTTTTTTTACATTTCATTTCATTAGAATAAGCTTAGCATACTTTATTACAGCAATCAATTTTTTAATTGATTCACAGTATTTAATGATACAAAACAAATTAAAGAAACAGTTACAATTCTAAGTACATGTTACTTACACAGCAAAATACATAACTTGTGCAAATCAAACATTTTAACATTCATTTAGGTCCCGGGGGGGGGGGGGGGGGGGGTACTCCCTTATTTGGGCTATATAGGTATGTGCGGCCCCAAAGGGTATGGTTTTTCAACCGTTTTAGTCATAAATAGGGTATCAATTTTGGCTGATTTTGGCCATTTTGGTCATAAATAGGGTATGGTTTTTGTACTCTAGCCTCAATATGGGTATGTTTTTAAGAAACCAAAAGAAAATTAACAAAAGCCCTTCACAAATTATGTTTACGGTAATTTAACTTTGGTCTGAGCTAGGGATCCAATTATAACACACGTCTGAAACAGGATTTTGATGTAAGGTTCAGGTCATAAATAGGGCTTCAAAATTTTGGTCAGGTCATAAATAGGGTAGGGAATATCGCAGATTTTGGTCATAAATGGGGTAGGGGCTTTGGGAAGCGGGCCGCACACCCCCACCCAATTTTTCTGGGAGTACCCCCCCCCCCACCCCCCGGGATTTAGGTGCAAAAAATGAACACCAGGAAGTCATACCAAAATTGTACCAGTCTGAATATCCCAGACAAGAAGTCTTTTATCCCATCCACCAGATGCAATCCTGTACAACAACAAAACATTTGGTCTGAGATGAAGTAGAAAAAATATAGATAATACATGTATACTGACAGCTAATAGTGCAGGAAGTTGGTGGCCTCAGAAGAACACTACCAGGTAGCTTCACTTTTTTCACTGAAAAAAACTGTCTACACCAATATTTACTCTAACAAATTCTCTGTCAAACCTTGCACTGTTTGGGTCTGTGTGACAGCATGTGACATACGAATTATGGCCTTTATACACCTTGACTTGTGCTCCAGAGGTGGCATCCTGATATATATATTGATAGAAAGTGAATAGTTTAAATTCTATTTACTGTAATTAAAAGGTCGAGACAGCAGAAAGCACATCGTGATTTTTAAGAAGACATTTTTTAATTTACAAGACATGTTTCAATGTTACAAACATCATTGTCAGTTATAGAATATTTCAAAAACTGCTAGGACTATATACATGTACCAACTAGGTGAAACATATAAAATTAATTATATGATTAAGTATCAAAAATTGATAAGTTTTTTTTATACATATTTGAGTGAGTTACAAAGTGTTTGAAAGAATTAAAGCCTAAAGCCTAAGTGTCAAGTTAACACAGGTGTTTTTTGGATAGGAGACGATCGATGGCCAGCTACTGGGTAGATATTGCCAAGTTGGCTATGATCATCTCCAAAGATGCCAACCTACATGAATCAAACTTCAGGAGATTCCCAATTTTACCTTTTTGACTCTAAAAAGTGTTGTTTAAAGTACAGATCTTCTGTCGTGATTAAATCTTAAAGATTCATCAAAATTATATCAAAAACTTTTTCCCAAAAATTCCTAATATTGGCCAGAATAAGTCCAAAAGATGCATTTTATGTACTTTTATATGTTTTATGTGGGAGATTCATTGACTTGTATGGAATGCAGGAGATTCAGTCTGTATACAGAAGACTCCCAGTTAATCCAGAAGAGTTGGCATAGAAACATCTCTAAAATCCAACAAACACAAGTAGAATAATTGCTTTTATTATCAAAGATGCCCCCAAACATAGAGAAATAATTAAAAGTAAAATAACAACAGAAATGCCCCATGAGATTATGTGTACACTTACTATATTATTTCTGTGCAACATGGTATTATTGCTCATATCCCATGATGACTACACCAATGAAAACTCTTGAATTGCATTATCCAATGATCCATCTTTTAATAATACAAGTTACTATCACCCAACTAGGGACTTATGCAAATCATGCATTTTGATTGGCTAGGCTTTTTCCCCAAATAAATATTTCTTCAACTTGCATTTGCTTATTATTGCCATTTCTGTCTGACTCGTTGGATGATACTAAAACAATTAGACCCTTAACCCTCAAGGGCCACGGGTCAATAGCCCATTAAGCTTCACCTCACGGGCTATTGACCCGTACCCCTTGCCGGCTATGGGTTTAATTGTTAATGTTACAGTGGAACCTCGATTTAACGAAGTCGCTGGGGACCGGCCAAATTTGTTCGTTAAATCGAGGTTCGTTATATCGAAAACCTCAATATAACGAATTTGAGGGGAAACAACCAAAATGTTCGTTATATCGAGGTCATAGTTAATGATTGATTTGTAACACTGGTGACTTCTGTGGAAATACTATAGTGCCAATGTCTACGACATATATTAAGCCGTTGACTGAAAGGTTGCTGTCTCTTTACCATAAGGATTAAAGGATTTGCTGACTGTTGATCTGTTTAGCGTTTATCTTCTGTCCCGTTTTGACGTTGTAATTCGTTATATCAACTCAGGTATGTTTTACGTTTGGGCTTCCGGATTATGTTCGTTATATCGAGGACTTCGTTATATAGAGGTTCTATTCCATACATTTTACTGTACTAATTTTGGCCGGGACATAGAGTATTGTTCGTTATATCGAGGACTTCGTTAAATAGAGGTCCGTTAAATCGAGGTTCCACTGTACCATCATGTTTATGGGTATGTAATAGAATTTAAAGCTTATAAGTCCCAGCTACTGTATAACTTCCAAAACAAATGTCCAGTGAATGAAATCTACCTACCCAAAGTCTCAGGGTCTTGTCATGTGAAGCAGTGACAATCTTGGAGTCATCAAATGCAAATGAACAACTGTTTACAGCATCTTTATGCCCTCTTAATACTTTTATCTTCACCTGTAGAGGAAGAAATTGTTAAACACTTGAAATAGTGGCCTTCAAGCTCAACTGTTTAACTGATGAAGAGTTAATTTATGATGAACATCTTTTGCCAAACCTTTCTCGAGGGACCAGTCCTTTAAATCTAGAACTGTTCTAGATCAAAAGGGCTCGTCCCTCTACAGTTTCTGATCATTAATAGCATATAAATATGCCACCAGTACAAAATGCAGACTGCAGACTGCAGACTGCAAACCAGGTATAAAACACATTCTTTTAATTTTTTTCCATTTGCAGTCTTAAATAGGTGATAACCTGATGTCATCTTTAAGTTTAGCAAGTATCACAAAATTGCTTTTTCCTTATCATTTTCTTGCAAAATTTGCATTTTGGGGAGTATTCTTGGCCTGCCTTCCATATGTTTTATTATTAAGCAAAGTGTCAAGGCCATGTTCATTCCAAAATAGAATTTAAAGCTTCCACGGACTTTTCTCTTTCTGAGTGAGATGTCAGCATTAAATAACACAGAGTAATATTTAATTTCCGGAAACACCAAAGTGTGAGAACATGGGGCAACCTGTTGGCCTTTTTAGCAGTGTTCATTTTCTAATGGTTTTCCAGTGTTCAATGCAGGTTGCAGACTTCTCAACTGAATTGTGTTACAATTTCATCATTGAGAGCTAACCATAAACAGGCCAACCAGAGCTTAACTTAGACTAACCTCAGTGATAGTCAGTCTAACAGGACTGTAGACTTTCACTGCGATTAGCCTGAATAACCCTGTTTACAGTTAGCTCTCGAAAATGGAAATAACATGATATACACTTAAAATAATCTGAATTCTGCATTTTACCTCTGGTCTGTAGTCTGCATTTTAACCCCAGTCTGCATTTTCACCCTGCTGCAGTCTGCAGTCTGCACTTTACACTGACCAATTTTCTAAACAAAATGCAGACTAAGACCAAAACTGTTGACAGATTTTCAATGCTCAAGGGTGACCTAGCCTGTGAACGCAGACATATTTCCGGATGCCGCTGGGGGTGGGGGGAGGCGTAAATACGTCAGCATTCGCAGGGTAAGGTTATAAGGGTGACCACAATAACTACTAATTTTGTAGTTCTTAAACAGATGTGAGATAATTAAAACCACAAGTCAAAGTAAACAAATAGCCTGTCATGAAAACAATGTGTCACTTTTCTCAGTAAAAATTACCCAAAGAAAATGTAAATGTAGGAAACTTAAACATTCTTTAATTTGCTCCAAGATTCTCATCCAAAAGTATTTCTCATGTAACAAACATGTTCATATCTTTGACGCTGTGTCTAAATGCCTGGAAGCCGGGCAAGGACTTGAAAGGACTAAATGCCCAGCAGTCAGAAATTTAAACAGAATTTCCACTGACAGGTTCTTTTAAACTTCTTGATGGCATTTGTTGTTTCTTTAGAAATGCAGAGCGATTCCAAAAATTAGCAGCACACTGACATAATTTTTGGAGTATCTTTAACGCAATATAAGATGACATGTTATCATACAGCATGTATTGGGAAGTTAAAACAGTTTTTGTACCCAGTCTAACCCTTCCTTTTTCACCCATTCTGCAGTATACAGTCTGCATTTTGTACCTATTCTGCATTTTGTATGCTGTCTGCACTCTGCATTTTGTAACCTGTCTACAGTCTGCATTTTGTACCTAGCCTGCAGTGTACAGGCTGCACTTTGTACCTATAGCCTGCATTTGGTAACCGGTCTGCAGTCTGTATTTTGTACTAACCATAAACTCACAAGTTGATGAAAGTGCAATCTAAAAGATTGTTATAATTGTTTCCTCCAGAGCTTGAAGTAGCTGTCCACGTGCAGAAAATGGGTTACCAACTGCCAGGATTATAATTTTAACTTCTCGTAATATTCGTTTAAAGTAACAACATTTTAAATAATATGTAATCTAATTAAGTATAAATGTTTCCCGTCAAATTTTTCCTCAGCTTTTTGTCACTTCGGTCAACGCATCGCGACGTACTCTACTATACCTGTGCCAGGGACTGGTGTTCCCATGTTGCTCCTGGCTGTCCTTCACTATCAGACTCTTCTTCACCTGGCATACTTGAGCCAACGTTACAAACATCTCATTTTTGCAAGTTTATGCAGCAGTTGATAATGCATATGTTGACATTCTCCAAGACAACAACTCTCCGCCATTTTGATTTGGCGGCTCGCTAAGGCAAGTGGGACGTTTTGTACCCAGTTTCTTCGGCAACCCGGCGGGTCGACAAACAACGCGCAAATACCCGGAAATTGCTTAGCAAAATCCTCAAAATAAATAGAATTCTCTCTTAGTTATGCAGATTTTCTTTTGTTTTTAGCTATTGCAATGCCTGATGTTGAAGTAGACAAGTATCAAATTTATTGCCTAACTTCTATAATGTTGCAGCTTTACTACTTTTTATATGCAGACCTCAAGGGAGAACTTTCTTTGTGTCCGCAATGAGTTCTCATTTTTTATCTAATTTTACAAAAATATGGAAACAGAAAATTTAAAGAATAATAATAATAAACAAAAAAACGCAAATGCGCACGATTGTCTTCCTAAGTTTTATTCGTAAGAAATGAGAATTTCAAAATGATTAATCGTACAGTCGATCGCTCCTCTACAACTGAATTCCACCCGGTGTGATATGATTTGGCAGTGAACGCCTTTTCATGCTTTTTGTAGCTGTGAGCGAAGGCTAGAATCGCAAAGTAAAATCAGGGAGTCTGAACTTCTTAATTTCGGTAGAACTTTTCATACCAGTTCGCTTATACATAATCTAGAGAATGATTATGATCACGCAGAAATACATATATTTAAGGCAATGATTGAGAGCTCAAGACTCTAAATACAATGGAACATAAATTGTGCACATTGAAAAACGACATGCGGATCTGTTTGTCATCGCAATGAATATTCATCAAAATAAAAACAAAAATTTTATTTTGAGAGCAGATTAACTTATTGGTGTGTGATATGTTGAGAGAAACTACAAAATAGTTGTTTTCAGGGGGCAAAATATTAATTAAAAATCCAGAACTTACCATTCCCTGTTAGTTACTGCCATAAAGTACTGTGAAGGGTCTTTGCGACAATTGAATGACAGAATGAAAATATATACAGTACATACGGTGTAATATAACTGATGTAATAAAATATCAAACAGTTCCTTTATTTAAGTAAATAAAAGCAGGTGGTGTCTTTGTCATAAAGACGTCGTTTTCAATTGAAGTTTCACCTTTTAATACAAGTGAAGCATTTTATTTTTCGTTCAACGTCTAGTTGCGGTATATAAAAAGCTACTCTAAGCAGCCGTCAAACACTGCATTTAATATGGTTTTTCGAGTTGTATAATTAGTATATTGCACTTCTCACTCCCTTCCTAGAATAACTGAAATTAGGTTTACCTTGGTCTTGTTGTAAACTAATTGAGCGATTTGCCTTCGTTGTCTGTGAAATATCCATGGTTACAGTTATTCCTTAATGAAAATTATCACAAAATGGCCGTTCCGAAATTCAGTAGGGAACTGGGGCGAGATTTAAATTTTAGCAAATGGACAAACTGACACCACCACATGAAAGATCGTGTTGAGATTGGTCATTTGACCAAGTATGACGCTGTTAGGGTGATAGCTAATGGACCTTGAAATATGGTTCAAAATCCATACAAACGCCTCTAATTTTGAGACAGCGCCCCCAAAATCATATAAACTCTTAAAGTTTTTATGATTTCTCTGATACTCTTTAAAATGGGCAAACAGAGCGATTTTCATTTCAGCTTCTTTCAAATAGTAGGTGCTGCCTCGTTCACAGACGTCTCTCTCTCGTTGCGAAAGTGGTGGGCGGGCAAGGGAGGGACGGAAGGGGAAAGGAAGAGAGACGGCGTTTTCTCCTTCCCGTGATCCCCCGCGTGCTCGTCCCCAGTTTCTCGTGCTTCGAGCGCGGCTGCTTGCGACTGAAATCGAAGTGCCTGAGGAGGAGGCAGTAGTAGGTGCATGACGAGATTTTACAGTTGTCCCAAAAATGATCGGGCAGATCAATGGCTGACACCCTCGCCGCAAATTTTGGGGTCCAGCCTTACTTGGGCTGGAAACATTTGTGACGTAATTAGTGCGGAATGCACCGTCAATTAGCCGTTACCTTATCAATTCTAGTCATTAATTAGCTGAGTGCTTCACTCACTTGTCCACTGTGAGAAGAAGTGAAAAGTGCATGTATTGAATAGAGTGTACCTCACATGCATGAAACAGACGCCGGACACCTAATTATCATACACCATACAACAGTACTTTTATTTTACTTGCCATCCAACACAGAACATCTAACCGCAGGCTAGTAAAGACCTGCGTCAGTAGAAGACAATCACAAATACTAAAGGTACAAGAACGGATCGATTAACCGATCTTTGTTGGTTTTATTAAGTGTAGAAACTACTTTCTTTTGCATGTAACTCAACAGAGACGCTTCTTCAAAAGATGGTCATGAGTCAGGAAAGCTTCGCAATCTGCGAGCGAAATCCGCGGGTTCCTGATAACGTTATTACTGAAAGAAATTGGTTCTTTTCAGTTGTGAGAGGTCTCCCAGATATAACGGTTCCTGGATTTCCACAATAAGTTTTCCCTCAGCTGTCCAGAAATGGCTTCCCGACAGCAAATGGCACAGTGATAATATAACCCAGTAGTTTATATTCCCAAACAATGAGTAAACTGGCAGGCTGCCTGTTCAGAACACTATACAGAACATTTCGGTTTGTAACGCCCAAAATTCTGCAGATATGGACTCAACTTAACCGTCCGCACTTAAATCCTTTCTGCTCTTTTGGAGTTTTCCTTGTGGCATGATGAGTTTAGTAACACCCGGCAGTTACTTGTAACTGCTACAGTTCCACAAACGGACTGCCATGTTCATCAGCGCATGTGCTAACGCAATAAATATGGTCTCGTTTCTCAAAGTGCGATCCTCCAAAAGCGCGCACAATCTTGTAGTACATATCCGCAGCTATCTTGCACCTTCTCTCTTCCTTGCTGATTCCTTGAAAAAAGTACCAAATATCCAACAACGCGTCCATAATACCACGCCGCCTTCTGCTGTGAGCATGCGTATGGCAAGACCGAATCATGTCGCGAAGCAAGGCTTTGTCACAGTCCTCGCGCGTCCAGTTGTAATGAGTGCCCTAAAGAAAAAAGAAACATTTATTATTAAGCGCCAATTCCTGGCAATTTTATGAGAGATTTGTCGACTCTCTTTGCTTTATGTCCCTCCGGCCAAATGTTATTCTTAGCCGATGCTGCAACCTTCCTACCCGTTTAAATAGACATCTTAGTCTGTGTTCACGCTTGGTGCCTGAGCACTGGAATAAAACAGTGTACAAGGTCAAGAACTTTTACCCGGAAACAGGCTCTATGCCCGAATTCTGCGCGTATTTAAAATACGTGGAAAAATGGTCAGGAGGTAATATGCTCCTGAAATGGTCTCTTCATATTAGCACCCAGCGTGAATCGAAGCGTACTCGGGCACCGGTTTCGGGCATCAAGTGTAACAGTATATCAAATTACAAGGTTCAGTTTAACTTAAAGTCCGCTTGATTACTTGATGTCTTTTTCTTTCTGTAGCATATAGAATGAGTTTTGCTTTCATATCTCATATTCCCTGGTTTAAGCTAAGATAGCATTTCAAAGTGTCAAACTAGGAGGGCGTAGGAAAAGAAAGCCTGTTGGACTAGGAAAGCTATATTGTAATGCACATTTAAGACAAGGCGTATTCCACATGACCTGTTCATCTAGAATTTGTTTGTATTGCTCCCCTGATTCATAAACTTAGTAACAATAATAACATGAAGTTGTTTTGTGCGAATATTCGCCCACTCATCAAAACACTGCGTTGTGGAAAGAACATAAAAAAATAAAACTTTTTGCAATGTTTCAGAAAAGCGTGTTCACTAGAGCACATATATCGCGCATATTATAACGCAAAACATCGACACATACACGTTACTCGAAACGCACGCGAGCGCGAAGCTACGATGGTACAACACTTACACATCCATAGCATATGTCGTGTTTATCGCAAGCCATTGTAAACTGCCGTTTAAATGGAGCGTTCATTCCCATCGGAGTGCTACAACCGTTTGTGTTCCTGTCCGCGTCACAAACTCTGCACGAGCAAAACGTGAAGCTCACCACTACCAGAACAAGTGTTAACACATGAGCTACAAACGCCATGATTCACGGTGATCGGTCGACTCTTGAATTCATGTGAAGCTAACATCTCACAGAGACACGCTTTTCTTGAGAAAAGCTCAAAGCTCTGCCATGGCGTTATATCGCTTCAGTCTGTGTCAGCACTATTCTTCTTTAAGGAGATTTTCTTGTCGAAAAACTGAGCGAAAGGTTTTATAAAACCCCTCGTGTTGATTAATAGTTTATGACATCATCGACTTGTACGTTTTGAAATAGTTTCCCGATCTGCTACAGTTGCTATAACAACGATTTCTGGTGGTTTAACTGCAGGTGACTGGACAGCCCATTATTGTTAAGGGAACATGTTTTGATTGTTTTCGAACTGTTCGTATGTTTAAATGAAAGAAAATACTAATGACTTTTCCCTCTTTACCGGAAAACCCTTAATTTAGTTCTGAACAGCGACCATGATGAAAAGTTTCCTTTCAATATTAATACGCGGTTAGGAGACAAGAGTTGAGAATAAAGGACATCATCAACTAGTATGAAATGTTTCGTATACGATTCAGAATATTCTGTATACTCTAACCCAGGTTTCTCATTTTCTTGGTGACGAACTTTTAAACTTCTTTAATCCTCCGACTGATGTTTAAATCTATAAAAATTACTTAAGGAATAAAATCTTCAAATTAATTGACTGATCAAAATTCAATTTAATTCCTTCGCGTCTTACATTTTGAACAAACAATTATTTCAACAGTTAATATTGAAGAAAAAGTTGCAAAACTTTAAATTCCCACAAAATTACGGCGCAGATCTTTTTTGACGATTATGTTCATTGGGATATGGACAGTTGGTACCCAGTACCATACAGCTGCGCGCTCGATAATTTTTGATTTCTTGCATTTGGCGTGTCAGTTTAAATCAACACTGTATTAACAAGCCCTTCCTTCCTCACTCGTAAACCCATATCTCCCATCCCAGAGGCTTAATGAATATCACAAGACGTAGTGACCTTTGATTTTCTGTATCCCCGCAGTATACAAAGGAGAAGCGAGAGCTTAAAGGGTGAAAACCGGGAGCTATACGGAAGAGGCGTCTTCCCCCCAGTCTCTACTTTTTCCTCTTCGCTTCAGTCTCCCCCCGTAATTGATGGCTTGCGCTCACGAGTATCCCGAGAAAGAACGTTAACAGTCTAAAAGGGCTCTTTAGAAAGTGACGGAGGCTAGGAGAAATTTGAAAACCTTCCCAATATTGGCAGTAGTGTACAACACCGCAAAATGATTTCCGATCGCAAGTAATCCACACAGCGGAAATGATCGCCAAATTGAACCTCAACGGAATTGAGAAAAGGTCCTTGCAGTTAGGAGAATGCATTTTCGGTTGATTATTACAGATTTATTTTAAAAAAGTAGCATTATTTCCAACATTTAATGTGGACTTAATAGTAACGTGAGCAGCTTATGATTCAATTTTAGTGTCTCCGTGTTGTTGTTTTAGATATTGCAAAATGTAAAAAATTGTTAAGGCTTTGTCAATTTAGCACTGATGATTGTGAAAAGGAAGTTGTAAAACTATATCATCACAAATGTCGGACACTGTCTTGTTTTCAAGAGCTGGGATTTTCTAATTTCTTGAAAATAGTCCCTAATAGAAAAGCCCTGTCCTTGTTTCCGCCTGGAATGGATAACAAAAAAAAGTGCGAAAGTGCATTTTTCGATAACTGCAGAAGTTCTCGCGCGCTCATTGGCTAATTTTTATTGCGAATAAGCGGACGGACACATGAATTTATAATTTATGCGAACGTCAAGGAACGAGAGCGGACAATTTGACAGTTTGTTATCGTAAAAAACAAGTGGACGCAAGTTTTTCACGCGTCTGTCCTGTTATTGACAATGAATATCGTCATAACATTGTCAAAGTAGTCTGCAGATCCAATAATGTTATGACGAAATTCAGGACAGACGCATGAAAAACTGACGTCAATTTGTTAAAAATTTGTGATGTTTTACTGACTGTACAAAACATAACCTGCGATCAGGCGTCCTTTTATTTCCCGCCGCGAAAAAGGAAGGACGCCTGATCGCAGGTTACGTTGTGCAGCGATATTGCAACCTTAGACATCGATAGAAAAAGTTCCAGTTTGCATGTTTACATTTGATCGTCATTGCAGCTTTTAAGCAGCGGCTTGCAGCGCTGCTTTACCGATGCTTTAAGTTGCCAGGGCTTTCGCAGTGCTCGATATTTTGTGTTGGCTGCTTGAGCGACCCACAAGCACTGCTTTAGCGCCGCGAAAAAGAAAGGACGCCTGATCGCAGGTTATAAAAAACATACATCGGCGGGCGCTCTTATTCATCGACCACAGACAATTTATTGAATTCGAATTTTTACCGTGACTAACCAAACTAAGCAGCATCTTCAGACATAAACCTATTGTCACTTATTGGGCCTTGATGGAACGTAGAGTGTTGCCTAAAATTTAGGCGAAACTCAAACTTGCAACTAATTTTTTGTTTTACTTTTCCGTCGCGAAGACTCTGGCGAAATCCTCGCAAACGTGTGTCAAGAAGAGGAACACTTTGAAGTCCTGAAACGCTGCTATATCCAAATATATCCAAGTAGTTTTTTTTTTTGCTGTGTTATGGAAAAGCTGTTAATCTTCTACGTATGTGAAATTTATAGTGCAGTATGTGAAGGTCTTGTAAAAAAGAAGCAGCGGAACACAACTGGTCAATGGTATCCTCGCATCATGTTTACGCGTGTGCCGTAGGCGATAGCGCAATTTGTTCTAAAAATAGAAAAATTGTCCCATATCATGAGAACAGCACCAATACTAGAAATGGCGCGCGTTTACGATCTCCGTCCCTGATTATGGTTCCTGATAATAGACCATTTTGCTAACACCACGCCCCAAATGAATGCTGGGTACTTCAAGTCCTTTGGGGGGCAAACGGACAAAATTGCAATTTTATATCAATGGCCAAAATGGTCGTTAGCCCCCACGCCGGAAGGACTGTACATTGCTGTGTCCTTTGTGATGTCTCTCGGAAATTTAGTGATGATAGAAAAATAGGAAAAAATCCATCTTTCGGAGGTCATTTTTTGCGTTTACTCATATCACCTGCAGAGAATAGTTAAAGAAAGTTATCTATCCAAAAGAGTGAGCGTCCAAAAGTATAAATTAGGCCAAAGGTTTTTTGCAACGGCCCCAAGCGTTCTGTTTCTTCCAGCTTGCATGATTAGTATTGAAGACAATCAAGCACTGTTTTTTTGTGACCCTTCATTTTATTCCTGCATCTAGAAATTACATCTTAAATTTTTCATACTTGAATTTTGATATTCGGTGTCCTGGGAGAGGAAAAATCAATTCATAATCCACTTGTCGACAAACGATAAATTTCACTTGCGACTCAAATCTTGAGCATCCTTGTAAATTTTCCCCAAATCAAGGTTGTTGCTCTCCGCTGCTTTGATGTCGATCAGAGTAGCGAGATCTTCATTCATAATGAACTCCACATCACGGAGTATGACGTCATGGCGAATATTGCTGGAGCCAACGCTTCTGATCTGAAGCACGTAATCCACACCATTAAACACCAAATGAAGCGTGTTGTGACCTAAACAAAGCAAACAGATGTTTTAGCAACACATGCTGTTGTCAAGCATGCTGGTGCAGTTAGACGAATTTTGCCCGCTGCTAGTATGGCAAGGGGGACAAAATTTTCAGGTACTGCCGGGAATTCAAACCCTAACTTTTCTCATAACAACTGTTCCTAAAATGGTGACACAAACAACTGTATCCTTTTGCTATATCTGAAAGATGATCTAAAGAAAAACCATTATCTACCTCACTCCTTTTTACTAAAGAATGACCATTCAAACTCTGATTTCGCCCAAGAATTTCTTCTCAGTCTTTACAATCTTGTCGCATTACTTGGATTTAATTATTCAACGTTCAATTCAGTCCCTATTTTTTGCTCTTTTAGATACTGAAACATTGAATATCGAAATATTGACACATTGAACGTCCCTATTCCTTCGAATGCTACAAAGATTAAAAGGCATCCTTTTCCAAAGGAGCTTTCCCGTATAGGCCATTATATGAAGTTCCTACCCCGAGTATGGCACATTATATTGTATTACCAGAGATAACGTTTGGAGGTAATGGGTGTCTCTCTCTCAAGGCGAAGTCTTTCAGTAGTGCTATAATTGGGTAGTAAAGTGGCTATGAACCAAAGTCCTGTAACGTAAATACGGGCACTGCTACTCCCCTGTTTAGTTGTTTGGTTCCACTTTCCTTCACTTGAAAAGAAATAACTTTGTATAGTTGAGAAGAAAATTATTGAAGATTCGCTTCCCATAGAATCACAGCCGTAGATGAGCCACAGAGGACTCGGCGAAAGGAATAGGAATATTAAGACACTTTTAAGTAGATTTTCTTGTAGGTCAGGTGACGAAGATTCATTGACAATGCTGATAAAAGCACCTTGAATATTAGTTAAAAGAGCCAAGGTTAAGAATCTTTTTTTCAAAAAAAATAACACTGGAGATATAGCCCCGTAAATTTAGAACTTTCCTACAGACGTTTGTAAGAGAAGCGGACACTAACATTTCCTTTCTCCAGTTCAAAAGTCAGTAAACTTCTTAGACTTCATGGACGTATATCGTCGCTGTCTCAATTAAAAGACAAATCTCTTAAACATGCATGGATTTTCTTTGTTTGGACTAAATCAAACTCTTAAATTACCGTGATAATGGAGAATACCTGATTTGATACTGTACACATCCATGAGATTTTCTGTAAGTACCAAAACATCGTCTCCTTCCTTCAGATCAACGGTGTGGCTGCTTTGGGGTCCAGAACCTGGCCGTATAATTTTCACTAGATCATTTTTGTCTGTTCCTGTTAGGTCGGAAAGGAATTGGTAGTTATACTGTTCACCGGTAACTTGGACTTTCTTCATCCAGCCAAGGTACAGGGTTTTTGTTATCCTGCCGTTTACGTACAGTTCCACCAATGGTTCTACCTTGTAACTGAGCTTCAGTGTGCGAAGCAAGAACCAGGAGCTGTCCTCGTTTCTTATGGAGATCTTAAGCTCCTATCGATGCCAAAGAGATAAATACAGACGGTTAAGCTGGGGCGATACCGTTTTTCAAATCGATGTGATAAGTTACATAGCTTATTGCAGAAACGTGAGAGGACTGGGATGAGTTTCTTATATAAATTAGATCGAAAATCTAAACGTTTCAACTGAATGAAAAGCTACCCAGCCAAGTTTAAGAGTTTACAGCGGAAAATTGTTCAAATGGGAACCTTGCAAAAGTTGCAAAATTCCATACAAACCCTTATAATTTTGTGGCTTGTCTACCCAATCCATACAAACTCTCTATTTTCGATTATATTTGCAAAGCTACCATTTTTCCAGTTTCCTCCACTTAATACTTCTATTCTTGTTCAAGAGTCTCAAATTTAGTTGATTTTTCATTTGAATATCTTAGATTTTCAAAACAACCGGAAAACCATACTCCATTCCTCTCACGTTTCTGCAATGGTCTATGCATCTTTGATTTACGTTTGTGCAATGCCGAAAACGATGACTAAAATTTTAATGTTATTATTGAGACGCAAACAGAGACGTGAGTCCGGGTCAAAAGTGTCCGATGATTCTTTTGCTTAAGCCTCTGCTTATGCTTATCGCACAGGGAGGTACCAGGGCAGCTGAAGGGTACTTGCTCGAACAGTTTGTGCGCAGTCTTCCCGACGTTCTGACCCTCCAACCAGACAATCAAAACAGACCTATCCAAATAAGTACAGCCTCAGTGCGCATAACTGAAAGTTCTTCAAAACGTTTCTAATTCTATCTTTCGTCATTGAAAGCTAAAAATTGTTTTATGTGAAATATATTAACCATGGACGAAGATGAAGAACGAGGTTTTTCAGCATTTTACTTTTTGTCATGTGCTTTGGTTTGTTTGGTAATATTCGCTACAGCAATAATGATTTGTTAGATCGAAGAATAAAATTCTTTACTTTTACATTCTCTGCTGCGGTTGCGTTTAGTAACAGCAAAGAAATGAGGAAGGCCTTACAGAAATGAAATTCTTTACCGGGTGGTTGTAGTTGAAGTTTTCTTCTCCAATATCCCCTGATGACGTCACACGGATCCTGGGAACCTTTCCACTGTCATCAACTATGGTCTGCGTGATTCCCCCGGAATCTGTACTTGCATGGGTGAGGTCAATTTCGTAGACATTCTGCCCTTGAGATTGTTCTACCCTGAAATCATTGCCATGCAGGACAATGTGATCGTTAAAAGGGCTTCCACGCACCAGAACTATTCCCTTGATGGTCCCAAACATGTGCTTTTGGCGGTTCGAGCCATGAAAAAAACCCACTCGTTCGTTAATACGATTAAAGAACACTCCCTTGATCTGCGGGTGCGACTTCGGTATCCCTCCGAAAGTCAGTTCATTATCAGCTGTACCAGTCGTTACATCGAGCACATTACTAAAGGCGGGAGTGAACTGACCCACGGGACCATTAATAGCAATGACGTCATTACCGTAACCCGTTTTGACTTGAATGGTCTGACCAGGTTTCAGGTTGCCAAAGTCTTCGATAGTCACGTGATCATGAATGAAATAATTTTCGTACCCGTCTGAATATGTCTGGATCACAGCACCCTTGAGTGGTCGTCCAGACGGCTTTACAAGTTTGGTATCGACAAAGACGGTTATACCTTGCGAGTTTTTATCATCTCTTTTTCCGTAAAAGTCGTACCCGATGGGTTCAGTACCACTCACGGTCCAGTAGGCATTTGAAAACTGTGACAAGTCGACCATGCGAAATTTGCCAGCGCCCAGGTATCCATCAGACGTTGCACCTCCGCTGGAGGGTTTGAAGGAGAGTGGAGCGGGTGGCATGCCTAAAACCTCGATCATGTTGGCTGCGTTGCTCTCGTATATTGTGCCAAACTTTCCAAGAGGAAGTAAAAAGTTCCTGGTATCGGTCAGCTCGTCTTTGGAAGCCTGCGTCAAAGTCCGCAGATTTTTTATGGTTGCGTCAATATTGGAAGAGGGATTGCTGCTGAAGACATCAATCAAGGTGGCGACAAGACCAAGGAGAGCGCCAACTATGGCGCCGAGGGGACCTGCGATTGTGGATCCAGTTGCTACGGAGTATATGAATGTACTTATTCCAACAATACCTGTCAACATAAGCAGAACATCAAAAATTGATGGTTACTGTACATTCAGTTGCAATGAAATATTGTAAGCAAAGAGGGACTTTCAGTAGCGTGTCGAAAGTAATTTAGCAGTTGCGTTGCACTGGATGAAATAATGGATTTGATCATATTTGGCTTCAGAACAAATATAGGACAAATCTGATAAAATTAAGCCAACCTTCAGCTCAACTTTTTAAAAGGAGACTGAAATGTGTTTTTTTTTTCATAATGCGAACAACACGAAATATAATGCCGGCGAAAAAATAAAATCAATTCTTACAACTACCCCTACATGTAGTCGCATAAAATGTAAGTAACAATGGCCTATTTAGCACGGTGATGACCAGTCCCCGGTTGACTTGATAGCTGGTAGAGCACTGCACCGGTATCGCAGAATTCATGGGTTCTATTCCCGTTTCAGCCTTTCCTATCGTTACTGCTTAAGTAGCGTTCATAATTGTGAGGATCTTAAAATCATAACATTAGCTCACGCGTTAACATCTTGCGCATTTTAAACGCGGCTCTTAAGAAATAAAATTGCATTTAAAAGCAAATTGCAGGAAACTTTAAGAACAAGAGAACATTTTTAAGGTTAGCAGAAAATGCTGACGTCAGCATTCACTTTCATGTTGAACACTAAAGCACAATTTACTAGTTGTCTACTAAAAAGATTAGCGGACCACTTACTCTTCTTTCCTCGGTCCCGCCTCGATGATTACTCAGTCATAGGAAACTTGGTCTCTTGGTGTCATTGTTTTAGAAGAATCAATAAGAGAGCCAATCAGATTCATGGAATTGGAATGTAGTTTGCCTGCCGAACTTACCTGCGGCCATACTAAGACCAGACGATGCCATTCCAGCATCATTACCAGCCTTGCGAGCCGAGTCAAAGGCCCAGGCATTAACACCAATTG
Source organism: Platygyra sinensis (assembly GCA_019787425.1). Classification (NCBI taxonomy): domain Eukaryota; kingdom Metazoa; phylum Cnidaria; class Anthozoa; order Scleractinia; family Merulinidae; genus Platygyra; species Platygyra sinensis. The sequence goes on along the minus strand of JAHPZR010042923.1, from coordinate 23,641 downwards.
CGATAGCATCAAAAAAAGCTCCGAATACGTCAAGTGCTGTTCCAACTTTACTCCACTTTGCTGCTTTGTTAAGATACTTCAAGGTGTCGTCTGACTCGGGAAGAGAAGATACCACGGATTTGAATTCGTCGATGGCAGTGTCCTTTAATGCTTCAACCTTCGAAATAAGATTAAATTAAGCTTGTTGCAGTTCTTTTACGGGTGGATTAATCAACATTACTTTATAGCATATCTGGCAATTAAGCTATGAGAATAATCTTAAAGTGCCACTGAAACGAAATTTTCGTACGTGAGATTTTTGCTTAGTAATAAAGTTTCAACCTTACTTGGAAACTCTGCAGACTTTTTTTTCGCATACGGTAAGCGAAACCTGCTTTTTCAGCTGTTCGAAGTTGGCTGGTTAAGCCCAAAATTGGCGGCCATCTTGGCGCGGCCAAAACAGCCTAGTGACGTCACTGGTTGTATTAGTCTCGTGTCGCGCTGAAAATTTAGAGTGATTATAGGAGAAGAGAATACTGTTCGAAGCCCCCCAAAAAACATCTTAAGGACATCTCAGAGCTTTAAATCAGATACTAACAGTAGCCTTAGCCATGAAGAGGTGGAGAGGCGATTCTGGGGCTTTTCAGTCAATTTTATAATTGAATAGTTCCAAGGTAATTTATGAAAGCAAGCAAGCGAGTGCGAGTTCTGAAATCGCAAAATGCTCGGGACACTTAATCAAATGGCCAGCACTCAATTAAACAACTCGAACAACTCGACGCGACTTCAGGTAATGAGAGAAAAGCTCGAAATGTTATACCTATTTTGATAGGCGACGCTCTATTTGTTTATAAGTAGTATTTGAGATTATAAACAATATAAATTGTACTAGGTCTCTACATGAATATTTGTTTTGGGATCTGGCAAGGACCTAACTGATATTAGTAGAATTCTACTAGTATACTAATGCAAATGGCGCAATCTGATTGGCTGAGCTACTCGTATACTGTCAGCCATTAGTATAAATCTACTAGCGTTCTATCACGAATGCCGTTCTCTGATTGGCTAAGCTACTCACTATCTATTCTGTGACAGATAATGAGTAGCGTAACAGTGTGCGCTTGTTAAAAAAATGACGGCCGTTTCTTGGCGTTTTCGAAGTGTTGAGAAGAGGATTTAGATTAAGTTTTGAACGACTAGTAGATTTATACTAAATCAATTAGATTATTCGCTCTCGATTTCTATCGCGCGATAATTGACTCGGGCTGCGTCCTCATCAACTATCACGCGATAGAAATCTCGAGCTCATAATCTTTGTTAATTAGAGTGCAGTGGCTGCCGGTCGTCCACGAAATACGATGTTTTTATAGTTTTTTACGAAGTTTTGGAAGGAATTTTAGATATAAATGGGTAATTAAATTCCTGAGAAGACTAAAAGATTCACATTTACGGTTTCTTGACTTTAAAAACTTGAAAATATTGAAAAAGCGGGTTCGCGCGTAAAAAACTGCAAATTTGCCAAGGACAGTTCGATACGTGCAACGGTAAAGTTCAATAATGCGTGGGAAAATCATTGGAAAGCGTTATTTGCGCTAATTTCAGTTATAATTCTACTAAAACAATTAGATTATTCGCTCTCGATTTCTATTCGAAGCGATAGTTGATTCGGCCGGCCTTCGGCCTCATCAACTATCACCTCACAGAAATCTCGAGCTCATAATCTAATTGTTAATGAAATGGAACCTTATTTTCCGCGAGTTAAACAGCCAAAGCCGGTGTTAAAGACTGAACCTCCCCAAGGAACCTTGCAATTTTTTTTTTTCATTGCTTAAGACACTTCGATATGGGAGACAACACAAATGCAGTGTATATTATTGCTGGCGAGCCCTAGCGAGACAGCAGCTCATTCTTTACAAAAGCGAGAAAAAGCCAAAAATCTCGGATGTAAGATCGGAGAGATGCTCAGTCGATAGACTAATTTCGATATATTAAAATTCAGCCTAATACAAAAGACCTCAGAACGAGGCTCTGGGGAATAAACCCCACAAACCCTGTATTTATTCCCCAGAGCCTCGTACTGAGGTCTATTGTTTTAGGCTGAATTTTAATATATCGAAATTGGTCTATTGTGTTTTTCATATCCGGGCATTTCGGGGTGCTTGTGAATGCACGTGGAAATGTCGATCGATTTCGAGCAAAAGTCCGGCTCAGCTAGAAATCAAGAACACCATAAACGAGGTGAAATATGGATGTCTCTTATTGTGGAGTAACGGCTCAAGGGTAAAATGGATCTCATTGTGAAAACTGGGAACTATTAAGCTTTCTTATAGCCCTCCACCCCTCCCCCCCTCCCCCAAGACCGCAATCAGTTTGCCTGTATGCTGTAGGTCAATGCCTCTTGTAAGATAAAGTCAGCCTCTTCGTTTTCACGAAGCTGCATTTACTGAATTGGTCCCGCGCTCATTTTTTAGCAATACCTCACGGATAAGGTCATCCTGATTGGTTATTGGTGATGACACTCCTCGGCTTATAGCGTTACGATAATTAGTTATGGCTTTGTTTACATTCTGGAACTGCCTCTTAGTACTGATGTCATTTGCAATCAGACTTGTCCAGGGGTTCTGCACCACAGCACCTCCTGTTACATCAAGCACTGCAAGCGTTGTAATGGCCTGTTGTAAGCTTTCCATTGCCGCTTCCTTTTCACCTGTGTGAAAAAATATAAAGAGTGAACTGTGTTCAATTTGTTATGAACACAAAGCGCGCATCTTAAATACACAATGCGTCCTCACCCCCTCCCCCCGAAGGGTACAGGCTGAACGTTACCCAGGAGACGCAAGCTGATAAAATACAATGGGCCCTTTGCAGTTTACGATCACATGGTACAAAAACCGCCATGCTGGAGAGCAAACTGCCCACTGGGACCTCCAAAACAAAGCAACTTATCTAAATATTCTTTTGTTTTGGAGGTCCCAGTGGGCGGTTTGCTCTCCAGCATGGCGGTTTTTGTACCATGTGATCGTAAACTGCAAAGGGCCCATTGCTTCGTCTATATTCGTCTTTATTGTCGGGTGACTTAGGAAAGATTTCAAGCATTGAAGAAACTGTTATGTTTACTGAGCTCTGCTTTAGCAGCCGCGAAATGACAGCCAGAAAATTTTAGGCCTCAACGAGATTTTTAAGGTATCATTTCGCTGCCTGCACATATTTATATATTATTTCCACTGAAGAAGCTGTTTTCTTCAAGGGGATATTGGAAACGCTTGACTTTCATTGAATGGTTAAGAACAACTCAACAGTTTCGACCTTGTTCCATCTTCCTTCTTTTAACCATTGACGTATAGCCCTGCCCTAATGAGTTATCGCAATTATACCCTCTCTGTTATAGACTATTAGTTTAGGTAATCATACGGTTTAGAGATCAATTTGGAATTAATTTGCACGAGTGAGTTTTTCAAAAGGCTGAAAAGCTGAAATTGCACGAGCCGCTGAGGCGAGTGTAATTTCAGCTTTTTTAAAAACTCACAATAGCTTTTATGCCCTCGATAGCGATTCACTTAAAAGCCAAAACGCGCCAACCTCTTTTCATCTGGTTGATAGCATCGATAGTAATCGCTCGGGAACTCATTCCAATGACAGTGGACTCCGGTGCCACAAACAGAGACACTTTGGTCAGCCTCTGTGTCCAGATCCCTGAGGACGCGGAGTGGACTGTTGCAGACAGCAAATGGAGGCACAGTACTGACAACCATACATGATCCACATGGAGCTTCATTGCCAAGTACTTGAAATCTTTACGTTAACCTAAAAAGTTACCAGCTAGCAACGATTATCGCGTGTAACTCTTTTTTAGCTTAATATATCGGCGTTATAAAATGGGAATCCTGCAAAGGGATTGTGCGAATATGTATACTACAATCTTTTTCCGGGCTGCGCTCTTATCACAAGTCTCCCCCGCAGCCGTTTTTTGGGATGTCACGCAACGCAATGAGGGCATTGCGTGACATCCCAAAAACGGCTAACTTATCATAAGGTCCCCCGCCACTCCCCCGAATAAAAGTCCCACTGAATATAAGCCCCTGAAAAAGGGTCTTTGAAAATTACAAGCGGCGGGCTTATTTTGGACTTTTTACAATTGCTATACCCTCCATAGATTTGTAAACATTGTTTCTCTAAATTTTCTCTGGTGTGGGGTTTTGAGAATCTTCACTGAAATCATTGTAGAAGCAGTTTCGGCCTCCTTTTAGCAGTTCTGCATGTTTGTCGGGTGTTATTCGTAGTTCGATGTAATGGAAGCTCTGCTAGAATACACTTTTTTTTTTCTTGGAACTAAGTGATATTTTAAAAAAATTGTTGACAGTGCAGATTTTTAGATTTTTATTATGAACTTTTCCTGTCTTCAAAATGATTGCAAATTTTAAAATAGTCTTTTAACACTCGTAGCATCTCTATTCTAATTTTTTTGTTATCTTGAATATGAAATGGTCTTCTAGTGTCCACAATTAACTAATATGCAGCTAAATACTTTGATAAACAAATGTGTGAATGTATACGCCAATCATTCATTCATTCCGATCCACGCTGAATATTCTTGTTTTTGTGTCGCATTTAGGCTAAAAGTATTCCTGTGAATATTCTTTTATAGATTATAACTTATGACATCATCATTTAAGAATGTATTGGGGTATTAATTACAAGTGTTTAGTATCGACCATACATATGTATTTCATGTACCTTTCTTGGATGGACCGACTTGAACCTCTCTCTGGTGCAGGTTTTTATCGTTTTATTGGCCAGTTTTGCCGTTTAGAGAAAGGAATAATTTTACACGCTTTATTGTTAAAGACATAAACGGGCATCGTATCAAGAAAATCTCAACCTCGAATTTATTCTTAAGGAGGGGGTGAGTTGGAGTATGAAAATCCGCCGATCGTCGACCCGCCAATGTTTTTGTTCAAATCCGAAACCACAACCACATCCGGAAACAGAAGTGTAAAAGGTCAACTGGTAAATGTGAATGCCATTGTTAATTTCGCGTAAATAGTAAAGAATGTAACATGCTTGATGACTATAACACGGTGCAATTCCAATAACAGTCTCACACCTGAGTTCGTTCGGAAAAAAATGGACGATCAAGTTCGTTTTGGCCCAAGATTCGAACATCAAGACAGCCACAATTCGGAATCCGCTCCAAAATTCACAGCTGATCCACGATCCACTGTGTTTTCAAAATCCGCGAATCCGCTCGATTTACCACAAAAATCCACAATCCGTGCGCTTTTAAAGCCAATTCCGTACCAACTTCACCTCCCTCCTTTAAGTATTCTAAAATTCCCAAAATTTCAGCCTCGATAAGATATCTTAAAAAAACATATTGTTCAAAAAATGTAGCCGTTATCAGCTACTTACGCTAATTTCCAATTTCATATCATGTAACAGTCTGCGGAAACCTTCGTTTCTTCTTTACATTCTATTACAATGTGTAATAGTATCGATAGCAATTTTGCGATTAGTAGTGTTTAATTGGCGTGACCTAAGCTTTGCAAATCGACTCACCTTTGATATTTGCAAATCCAGTCTTCTCGAGAATGACAAGGGAATGAACTGAAAGATTGTTTACGTTTTCTTTGTTGACTGAAGCCAAATAATGATATATTTATCAGTAAAAAAACTTTGTCTAATGATTGGTTGTTTAGGTTGACTAGATTACCTGCTATTGTGTTCTGAACAGCGATACACCAAAATTAAATTCTTATTGGTAATAACACGTTTGGTTGATTCTACTGTGAAAAATTAGCCAACCGCTTACGAAGTTCATAATTAGTTTTCACAGAATAGGGTTCAGGAGGACTGTCATGAATTAGGAAACACTGGTCCAGCTTTCTATTCCTTAGATTACTGCTATCCCGAGATCATTATGGGCTTTTTCGTTTGAGAAATCTGAGAAAATATAGCCATTACTTTTACCGGCATTGGAAGACACAAGTCAAAATTAATTTCTTTTATATTTTCATGAAGTACTAATCATTTTTGAAAAGGGTACCAAACACTTTCAGTCGAGCAAAGCAAGAAATTACAACAGTAAAATTTTTAAACTTTTTCCCCGCTATCCTTCGCTTGTTTCTTCCGTGCTGTAAGCTGTTGTTCGGTGCAGGAAGATTGACGGGGAAGGCTTCGAAATGGCTAATTTAACCACGCACGTGCTGACAAATGGGAATTTAATTTTAGACGTCAATGTTCTCATTTTTCAAAGACACTAGCAGGTAATCCAATCACTAGACAAAGTTTTTCCTGATAAATATTTTATCATCTGGCTTCATTCAAGAGAAAAATTGGACAATCTTTTAGTTGATTGCCTAGTCGATCTCGAGAAAAATGGATCCGGATTTGAAACTAAGGGTGACCCGAAAAGGGTAGACGAAAAAAAATTAAAGCAATTGCGGAAGTAACTCTCGATACACAGGCACATTACTATTTCATGTTGCTGTTGTACGTATATGCTTTACATGCTATGGACCATTTCAGAATGAAGGTAAAGTAGAAATGAACGTTTTCCTAGAGATTGCTACATGATGTGAAATGGGCAATTAGCATGATGCGTAGATGAAAACGTCTATTCCACGAAGACAAACATGTTAGAGCTAGTAAAAGAAGGTTAGTGAAACGGGTTCTACAATGATTTCAGTGAAGGTTTTCAACTCCCCACACTAAAGATAATCTAGAAAAAGCAGTCTTTAAGAATCTAAGGGGGTTTGGAAGTATAGTTGTAATACTGTAAAATTCAGAAAATAAGCTCCTAGGCTTTCTTTTAGAAACTTCAGTATATCCTTGTCAATTTCTACAGAAGTAGAACTTAACTATCGTCCTCAGATGTCAGTCCGTATAAGTGATTGATCATCCACACGGTCTATCGAGACGTTAAATCTAGGGACTTGCTGTTCGCCGCCGACGTTGGGCCCCGCCAGGGATTCTTCTCTTGAATCTTTATGGACGGCTGAAGAGGCAGCAGCATCATTAACGGATAAACTTTTGTCACCATCAGTTCGCGGCATATCAACATTTAGTTCTTCTGGTATCTTTGAGGACTTAACTACTTTCTTTCGTTTCTCATCCGTGGATGAATTAGTCGTTAAAGTGGTAACCTGCGATTGGATTATGGTTTCGTTTCGATGGTAAGCCTTTCCTACGGGAAGGCGGGAACGTAAAATAGAGCTGATTTAATAAGTCTTCCACCGAACGTCAACTGCCCACTTGTTTGATTGACATTTATCAAAATTAGCCAATAGCAATATTCGCCAGCTCTTGACGTCAAGCTCTGCCATACTGATATATTTTTATTTAAGTCTGTGCGCTACAATTCATTAGTACTTTCGACTTAAGTACAAAAATTATGAATAACATAGCTAGTATATTCAAGGAATCAAATTCAATTGCACGATTCCTATTGTGCACACTGATTTCATGACTTCGGCGTTAAACTACTGCATTGAAAACGTCACAAAACAATTGGTTTTACGTGTTAATTTAAGAATTGGTTCATGCTTTAGCGTGCGTATATCGTGTTATGGATGCACGCGGGAAGTTTGGAGAGCACAAAAGTAGCGTAAGAGTTGCTCGAGGCGATAGCTGGCTCGAAGTAGGGTTGCTCAGAATAATCTTCACATTGCCGAAACTTAAACAAAAGGGACTTGCACGAAACTCGACGGAAATTTTGCAGCTTTTATAAAACTGCACACGTCATTATATTGAGCACGGTCGTGCGTACATCAAGATTTTGTTCATGATGGCGCAACAGGAATTAGATAGGACTAGCGCGCGGCTATGTTATAATGTGTGTTCATCAAGGTCGATCTCTCCAAACTTCCCGCGTGTTTCATATCTCGATGAACGAACGTGACGCATATTATGAACCAATTGTTAATTTGCTGATGAAACACAGGCTGACCTTAAACCTGAAGTATAAATTTAATTTAAGTGACGAAAAACAAATTTGTCGTGTTTGTATTAAAGTTTTATTTTGATGTACATTGATATTGAATTATTTGACGACTAATGAAGACCATTTTTATGTCCCGCTTGTGTGATGAGATACATTTTAATTCACCTTTTCAAGTTCCTGGAGAGTGCTATGTGTATGTCAAAAGAGGCTCTTTTAGGAGGCCACTTTTAACATACCCCTTGCACTTTGTCTTTCAGTATATTTTCTTAGAGACTAAAGATCAGGGCCCGGTTGTTCAAAGGCTGGATAACGCTATCCACCGGATAAATTGCTATCCAGTGGATAAGTAGTGACAAAACAAACCACGCTATCCACTGGATAGTGATTTATCCGGTGGATAGCGTTATCCAACCTTTGAACAACTGGGGCCAGGTCCCAGTTGCTTTAAGAGCAACTAATTAACAAATAAAGAAGCCTAAGCCGTGTATTACACTGTGATAAAACACAACAGGCATTTGAGAACACGAGGGAAATGTAGAAAGCACGAGCCGCAGGCGAGTGTTTTCTACGTTTGTCGAGTGTTCTCAGATGACTGGAGTGTTTTATCACAGTGTAATACACGGCTTAGGCTTGTTCATTTGCTTTAAGATATAGATTTCACGCACGCAAAACAAACACGCTTTTTCTGTTTTATACTCTGATAAAACATAGGTTTTTGACCAATCAGAGCGCGCGCAAGGTCCTATCTATGTTATAAAATTATCTAGAAGATAAAAGGTATCAGTTAAAGTAGATCATCCACCGCTTGGCAACTTTTCAACTAGATTAAGTTATCCGGCACTTGTGAAAAACTGTCGCCTGAACCTGTGATCAGGCTGTTGGGTCTCGCGTTCCCTTGAGAGCTTAGAGAAGTGGATGATATTTGCTATATATTTTAACGTTTCTTAATGTGTCAACTTGTAATTCTCCTTAGATATTTATGCGCTGTTAAGGAGACAAGTGTTGAGAATAATGAACATCATGATATGAGATGCAAGAGTATTGTGTATAATCTAGGTTACATTTTCTTGGTGATGAGCTTTTAAACTATTTTAATGCTCTCACTTCTGATTAATTTATGTAAAAATAACTTGCAGGAATATTAATTCCCTCACCTTTTACTTATAATTTAGCTCGTCCTGTTTATAAACGCAAGAAGGAAGGTGGAAAGTCCTTCTTGCAGACTTTGGTATAGTTTTGCCTCTAGAAATTAGCCGGTAAGGAATCTCAGTCTTCTTGTTTAAGGACTTTCGCGCTAATTGTTTCTGCGCATCCTTACTGCGCACGCAAATTCACATGCCACGTCATGCATCGAGCGCGCGCGCTAAGTACTAAAATGAACAATGATGGGGCAGATGGCCATTCCTATAGCTTTGATCGGATTTAACGATCTTGGACGTTCGGTGACCCCTACTTTTCTTTTCAGAAACAGATTTTATTTACAATTATCTACACTTTGTCCAAAAACGAACAAAAAATCAATGTGGGAAGTTAAAAAAATTTCAAGATTTCTGTCCAAGGGACATGGAATCCTGCCATTTTGCGGCTACAAGGCGCGTAAAACTATGGTCGCTAAATGCGAACTGGTTCTTTGAGGAACCTCACCAGTTGAGTAAATTCGCTTAATAGGTCCATTTAAACCATATTTGGCAGAGAACACTCTCTTTCAAAGCTCTAAATGCAATATTTTGGGACTTGCAGCCACTTTTGCTCAGATTTAGGTGTTTTTCCGGGCATGTTCTCTCTGAAACGAAGTCGGTGACCCCCCAATTTTTTGGCATTTCTGACATCACTAACTCATCATCTTTCAATGGTAAAATTTTCAGAAAAAAATCAATGTTAGAAAATTTTCGCGCGAACGTCCTTAAGAAATGTTTATGAAATGAAATTTAGAAACCTGCAGCAAACTCCCCAAAACCCCAGAAACGATAAAATAGGCAAAATGGACAACAGAAACTAGGCCAGGTGAGTATATTTTCGTTCTTTTATTCAAAAAAAGTAAAATTTAAAGGGACACAGTCAGCTGGCGCACATGCGCATTAGATACTATTTCATAGCTAATTTGCATATCACAGAGACACGATCCATACTGTTTTTAACCTAACATGACAAAAGCAACATTAGAGATGAGCAAAACCACTTTAAAAACTGTTTTTTCAGTAAACGATTGAAAATCAAGCAAAACACTGCGAAGATTGAAGCAGAATTCTAGATGTACTTTGATTTCAGGTTAGAGTGAACTCTTTACAAAGTAAGAAAGCTAGTGTCAAGGCTAGCGCGGTCCCAAAGCTGTGTCCCTTATTTTATCTTTCGTTATTTTAAACTCCATACAATACCTTGAAGAGCGCTGAAATTCTCAATGGCTTAAAGTGAAAAACGACACTGCGCACATAAGCTGGTCACAGTCTCATGGACTCCTCGAATCGTGAGTTTGGGACGCCTGTGCTTGCATTTGGCTCTCTGGTGCCATTAATTTTTTTATCCTCCAAACCCTCCCCTCCCATCCCAACTTTAATGCGGAATGCCAAAGGACTTAAGTCACATTTGATTTTCTGCATCCATACAGTAAACACAGAACAAACGACCTTCGCCATTACACTACTTTTTAATTGCTTTTTGTACAGTACTACAAACACAACAAAAGCAATAACATGCACACAGCTCTGTTCCAGAAACGTGGACCCAACGGCAAAGATGAGGTGTTCACTACAATCTACATACAGTCAGCCAAATTCTCAATCCATCGAGCATGTAGAATGCATTTGATTAGTATTCTATATTCATATTCTATATGAAGTTTCGTCAAATTCGGCTTCTCCCTTTTAGGTATTTGGCCTCAATATTTTGGTGTAAATTTACCTTAAAAATAAAATTTACCATACATTTTCGTAGTATTGCCAATATTTAATACCAGTTACTAATAGCTGCCAAGATTTCGCTTATAAAATTTAATTGTCTGCATCTTAACTTCTCTCATATTACGATATATTTTGCATCTTTGCCTGTACACAATCATAAATATTTCCTGTTTCTCTTGGAAGTTTCAAAAAGTCTAAAACTAGTTAAACGTTTTTTTGTACAGTCATTTTGTATTTAGTAGAAGGTTCACGCATATCCACTCTGCTTTTGGCGTCCATAATATCATATCATCCAGGTAATCTCGCAATCATAAACATGACAAATC
>JAHPZR010042923.1:0-7500 GCA_019787425.1 Platygyra sinensis | reverse complement strand
AAAAATAAAAATAACTGTCTATATTTGCATGCAACAAGAACAAAATAATCGTTACCTGTACCTATTGTAAACGTTCGAACTCTTTCGAATCAAAACAGTCTTGTCTCCCCTAAAACATTTCCTAAGAACTAGAAGCAACGATGCGTGACGTCTAATCGAATTTACTCCTTGTGAAAAACAAAAATATCAAGTTACCTTTGTAACTAAAAATAACATCTCGTTCATTTGCATACAACTAGCTCACGCACTGTTTCAAACCTCAAGGCTCATCTCGTCCATAACTAAAATCCTCAACCTAACCCACCGAATTTGCCGAGATAAACCCAATATATGAATACTTCCTCCTCTTTTATAGAAGGATAAAATGGCCGTTCTGAACTGTATCGGGATCAAATCTTCTCATATACCATTTATCTTTAAAACAAGAAATTTGATTGGCTGTTTATAGTAGACCCGATCTGATTGGTGTGACATACATACATCTCTCACTCACTCACTCACTCACTCACTGATCCATTGACCGGTCCACAACATACTTGACGCGCCGACTAAGAGGTATTTTTTTTTACAAAAAAATAACTCAATGAGTAGGGTCAGAAAATCATTCAACGCTTGGTTGTTCTGAAGGCTGGCATTTACCAGTAAATCTACTTTCTGTCATAAGACACAATTAGGAATACCAGTCCCTTTAAAATACTGTAGTTATTGTCACAAGCTAATTCCCTTGCCCCTTCCTTCCCAACGAAAATGTCACATTAATCCTACATCCTTCTAGTACTATACACTCCTTGATGGAAGGAGGGAGTCTAATCCAGTGAGGGTTTTTTTTTATTTTTAGACATGCAAATATTGTAAATATATATAGTAGGTCCTTATGAGGTCAGCAGTTTTAATTTTTACTTATCATATTAGGTCTTTATTTTATTTTATTCACGACCCCACAAGCTTTTAGCTTTAAAGACTTCATGGTGAAATGAAGGCTTTCAATTCTTTTCCATTCTAGTTGTGGGCTGGGCTCTACCTGAAGCATTCAGTGGAAGAGCTGAAACACACATGGCACTGACACACTCACATCGGGCAGTCTGTAAGCCCTAGTTTGTGAACAGGAATGACACGGTCTTATAAATAATAATTCATGAACAAAACCATCAGTCCTCTTTCATTTCTCTGTGTTTCCAAAATTTAATGCTGCAACTTACTCCTTTCCCAACATCTAATGGCCTATACAAGGCCATACTTGGCCGGTCAAGTCGAGGAAGGATTGTAGCACTGGATTCCTACATAGTTATGTTTCTCTCTCACCTGAAGATGTCCAATTGTTCTAGCCGATCTCTGTCAGCATTATTAAAATGCGCAATCCAACTCAAGTGTGGTTTGCACTTTATATTCTGATTATCAACATAAACATCATACACTTCCAATTTACTCTCAAAAATCTTTTCTGTGGTACCTAAAGAGCAAAAAGAAACATTTTCACATTGAGTTTAAAAAGTAACAATATGCCCTTGGTTTAAAACGTATTATTTTGAATTGTTTCAAGGGTTGTATTCTACAAGTGTTTCCCTACATGTTCGCAAATACTGTTCTAGACCACACAACATCTAATTGGCATTCATCCTCAGAGGATTTTGATGGTCTCTCTAGTATGCGATCTTAGGCTAAGGGCGTAGCTACATGTAAGGGGGGTCCCTGGGGTGCCTGCAACCCGCCACCCCCCTTTTGTAAGCCTTTTTTTAATTAAACAACCTACAACAGGCATGTAGGTGGACATGACAATCTAGTGGGTACCCCCACTTTGACACAGTGTGACCTCCACCCCTGTAAGCCATTTTGATTTCACTGTTGCCATAAGACAAGAGACTTGTGCACAGTGCAATGTGCAGTGTGTTTTTGAAGTTGCAATGTGTATAACGGTTTTTTTTTTTCAATTGTTAAAACTGGAGACAATTTAGGGTTATTTTAGTTTGTCCCTGGCTAATCAGAATTCAAAGAAACTGGCCTGGCTGGCCACAACAGCATTAGAATTAATTTAAAGCCCTGCTTATGGTATGCACATCACGATGTCCTCATATTTTTGGATACTTTATGGCATCTTATATCCCATGCTCATTACTGGTTCACTAGACAAGTAAGTAACAAGGGGGTGGGGAAGAGAGGAGTAAATAAATTATGTAACACCAAATGAATACTATTTCATCCCGAACTTCTTGATCAACTTACATGCAACATATTTGTGTTCCTCTTGTAGTGCACTTAAGTCAACAAAACATTTGTAAAAAAGAGAGGGTTACTGCCAGTTTCAAAACCAAAGGGAATTCCGTGGCTTGCCAACAAACATGCACAGTAAACTGAAAAGGAGATAAAACAAGCTTAAACAATGATGTGAAAGTAGAGATACTCCATTTAAATCCAACACTCAACTCTTAAAGACATGTATTAACAGAAACAGTCAATTGTGTTCTGTCTGTCTGCTTCTGGAAACACTGAGATTCAAGGGGAACAAAAAAAAGCTGATTTCCCGACAAACCAGTCTTTAGTTAGTCAAAATCACAAATTAATTATGTGGATGCGAAGCAATCTGGGTTACAAATTAGGTTGAATTTCTTTAATTTCTTTTTTTCTTCATGGTAGTCATGAATTGTAACACAAGATGTTATTGACTACAGGTAATTTCCTTGTACCCAATGGTAGCTCCTGTTGCTTTTGTATCAAAATTCAAGGTTAGTTTTTGTCACAACATGGAAGGCGTTGTATGGAAAGCTTTGAGACTGCTTCACGAGATACATAACCCCTGAACAAACAGCAAAGGCAACATTTATTGCTCAAAGTAGATGCGTTCTGAACGATTCGTATCAACAAGTTAACCATGCAACGTGAATAACTTGAAAAATCAACCAAGTTAAATGTTTTGTGTCTAATACATGTATATCGTTGTTGCCTTTAAACAGGTAATATACAAGATGCAGGTTTTTCTTTCTTGAATTTTGCTGCCTTTAGAACACAGTGCAAAGATTTTCTTTTGTAGTGCATATTAGGTGCACTGCAGTGATCAAAGAAAATAACTTGAAGGTATATATTAAATAAAGAGCCAGCAAAACAACCCTTTGTTTAGTTATTTTAAACTTGGACTTCATTGTTTTGAGCCCACTTCTGCTTAGTCCATTGTTTGTGAAGTGAAACAAAATCACAAGAAAAAAATGGCCATGTGAACTCCCGAGAATGAGAGGCATGCATGTGATTGCCACGGCCCAGGATTTTACACAGCTATTTTTTCTTTGGAGTAGTTTTTACACTTTTGCTCCACGGACTAAGCGAAAGAGGGGACTACTCATAGCCTAAACTCCTTCCCAAATACATTATTTTACTGTTCAACCACAATGTACCTCTGTAACAAGCCACTCCCACAGGAGGTGGAGAAAAGAATAAAATTCTTTTTTGTAGCAGCACAAATTTCCAAAGAACAAATATATGTTCTCCAAAGAACTTGATAAACTGAGGAAAACACCCAGCTGGATGTGTGATCTGTTGACAAGTCAAAAATGAATATTAATCCAAGAAAATGATATAAATTAGTGGAGTTACTTGAAATTTTGAGCGTATTTATGTGCACAGGTCAAAAACGTCATGTATGATATCTGACATAATTATATTTTTGAAGCTAAAACAAAAAGACTCTCAGTTTTTTCTCCTGAACATTAAAGGTAATTAAGTTACAAATTTAATTGTTATAGAACATACATGTTTGCTCTTTATGCTTGACTATAAATTCTAAAGCATCTGTGGCTACAGTATATGGATATTTTCTTTCAGAAGAAATGCTACTGATGGGATGTACTGTATAATTGTAATAAGGAACCTTCTAATAGTATTCTAATCTTCTTCCTTGTGAAGCAATTCGCAGCAGTCAAATGAAGTACAGTGTTCACAGAATATGGGCAAGTTATCTTAAATGTTACTTTGACACCATATGTAGGAGATTTCAAATAGGCCTAGATTAAAAGTAAATAATTAAAAGTACAATAATGTAATTCTTACCTTCAACACTGGTATTTCCTCTAGCCCGGGAGCCTTCTCAAGAGTTGGAGAAGGAATGTAATTGTTTCTAAGGACACAGTTCTTATAACTATGGTAGTAATTTTCTAAGTCCACATAATGTCCAGGGTTTTCAAGCTGTCTCCTACAGTGTGGGAAAAAGCAAATGCACTTTTTAACAACTTTTCAATAATGCGTAATTTACACATTTATATTCAAGAAGAGAAATACAGACAGATAATACAACACTCCTAAACAGTCTCCATGCCTTTCTTTTAACAAACATGTATGAGTCAGGAGAGTACAGTTTCTCCTGCTTGGTGAATGCTTATTGGTCAATTATTTCAGAGGCACCGTCATATGCAAGGCTAGTCTAAGTAGAAAATACCTCCAAAATATGCTATTGATGCTATTTTTTAAGAGTAAATGAACAATACATGTCTCTGACAAGGAAGACAATCAAATTGTCATTTTTTATATTTAGTCCCCAATAACAACTGAACATAGAAGGATTAAGTATGATCTTACCTAACTTCCTCTTCAAGAAATGGCATGTGTTCATGAAGAGATGTGTACTTTGCACAAAGGATACCCACTGACTTCATTCTGGCACCTCTCTCTGCCACATTATCGACAGCTATTCTCTCATAACAACTAAGTCCATACAGACCATCTTTGGTTTTGAAGTATCTAATAACAGGAAAGAAAGGTAGTGTCTTAATTGCTTAGCAATTTTCAAACATTATGGTCTATAAATGTAAAGAGCAACTGATGCACAGGAGTGGCGAGAAGCTGTGCACAATAAACTATTCAATTTTAAAGAAATTTTATTGTTTCCTGACCCGAGTTGCTTAAAAGTCAGTTAATTCTATACAATGGATGCAGTGGTAAATCCAGACCTTGAGCTAAGGGGGAGGGAGGGTTCAGAGTTACTTGCTCTGCTGACTTTTCTTCCTTCTGTCATTTCTTCTTTTTTCACCCCCCCCCCCCCCGCAGGCCCCTCCCCTAGCTCCGCCACTGGGATGGCTTGGTTTGGTTTACTGACATTTTACACACAGGTATATCCACAATATAGTATTATCAACATTTGTACAAATGGCTCTAATGGACTGTTGGGATTATTATCAGTTGATATCATCGGTCAACATGTCGACTGAGTGTCGGCTGATATGTCAGACAAGAGTTGGCGAAGTGTTGGTCAACATGTTATTAGTGTTGGCACGCCATTGGTTGCCACTATTGATTGACACTCTGTCGGTATGTTGGTTCACCTTCTGTTGTAATCTTTACCATAACATTACTGCTGAATATTGGTCGACTGTTCATGGTGTATTGGTTGACTCCTGGTGGTATATGTGTATTGTTAAATTTTATTTACTAAAATAGCAGCAATCTCCTAGCTCCCTTAGCTGGTTTGCTGTATATAAAAGTGATGACAAGAAAAAAAGATATGCTGAAAAAACAGTCTTTGACACACATGAATGTTCTCAGCAAAAAAGGTCAGATGACGAATAGACAACAACCACGGAAAGTTGCTCTCAAACAGCTAAAGAAAATTATTGAATATTTGCGTAGAGAAGGTGAGAACTCAGCCCACAACTAGAATGGAAAAGAATTGAAAGGCCTTCATTTCACCATGAAGTCTTAAAGCTAAAAGCTTGTGGGGGTCGTGAATAAAATAAAATAAAGACCTAATATGATAAGTAAAAAATTAAAACTGCTGACCTCATAAGGACCTACTATATATATTTACAATATTTGCATGTCTAAAAATAAAAAAAAAACCCTCACTGGATTAGACTCCCTCCTTCCATCAAGGAGTGTATAGTACTAGAAGGATGTAGGATTAATGTGACATTTTCGTTTGGGAAGGAAGGGGCAAGGGAATTTAGCTTGTGACAATAACTACAGTATTTTAAAGGGACTGGTATTCCTAATTGTGTCTTATGAACAGAAAGTAGATTTATCTGGTAAATGGCCAGCCTTCAGAACAACCAAGCGTTTGAATGATTTTCTGACCCTACTCATTGAGTTATTTTTATTGTAAAAAAAAAATACCTCTTAGTCGGCGCGTCAAGTATGTTGTGGACCGGTCAATGGATCAGTGAGTGAGTGAGTGAGTGAGTGAGAGATGTATGTATGTCACACCAATCAGATCGGGTCTACTATAAACAGCCAATCAAATTTCTTGTTTTAAAGATAAATGGTATATGAGAAGATTTGATCCCGATACAGTTCAGAACGGCCATTTTATCCTTCTATAAAAGAGGAGGAAGTATTCATATATTGGGTTTATCTCGGCAAATTCGGTGGGTTAGGTTGAGGATTTTAGTTATGGACGAGATGAGCCTTGAGGTTTGAAACAGTGCAGTGCGTGAGCTAGTTGTATGCAAATGAACGAGATGTTATTTTTAGTTACAAAGGTAACTTGATATTTTTGTTTTTCACAAGGAGTAAATTCGATTAGACGTCACGCATCGTTGCTTCTAGTTCTTAGGAAATGTTTTAGGGGAGACAAGACTGTTTTGATTCGAAAGAGTTCGAACGTTTACAATAGGTACAGGTAACGATTATTTTGTTCTTGTTGCATGCAAATATAGACAGTTATTTTTATTTTTTAGTTACAAACAGTAATTTGACACTTTTGTTTTTCACAAGGGAGTAAATTCAATTAGAGCTAACCAATCGTCAGCACCTGTTCCCACGAGATGCTTGCTATTTTTAGTTACAAATGGTAACTTGACACTTGTTTTTCGTGTCGGAGAAAATCGTTCGCACAATATGTTTGCTATTTTTAGTTATAAATGGTAACTTGACACTTCTATTTTTTGCTATGGGAATAAATTCAATGGGAGCTTACAAATTGTCGGCTTTTGTTTCCAGGATATTAAACAAAAAAGAAGCTTTCATTTCTAAACTGTTTTTACGTCTCTGCAGTAGCAGTTTATAGCTTTATTTGATGACATTCATTTCAGTTCGATATTTTTTGAAGACTGCGTGGCGTCAAGTTAAAGTGCAAAATCAGACTTTCGATGTATCAGAAAGTTTTTTCTCTTTCTTTCTATTTTCGGTGAAGTAGTGTCGTTTTGTAAAAAGGGTAAACTTACGACTCGTATAAAATGCGAAAAGTTCTCTTAACGGCTTGAGTATTTTTGAGCAAAAATTCCTCTTGGGGTTTGAAAGGGCTATGAGATCGGTGAGTGATGGGGAGTTATGCATGTGCGCATGTCACACCAATCACAGTGTGGGTTGTAACAGAGAACGAATCAAATTGCCTGTTAGAAAAAAAAGATGATATCTATAGTAATTTGGAGACGTGTCAGGTTACTGTAGTTTGTTTAGTAAAACATTTTACATGTCATCGATTCAGAATTCTGCTACCCCTGAAACCTTTCAGTTCACAAAAAAATAACTCTTGCACGCCTTGCGTGCCTATGTTGTACATTTGTTTCTGTGCCTTTCTATCTG
>JAHPZR010042919.1:0-7500 GCA_019787425.1 Platygyra sinensis | reverse complement strand
TAAAGCCGGGCTTATGCAATATAAATATCTAAAATGGGCCAATAAACGATTAGCAACTGATTGGTAGATTTCTTGGATGTTGGGTTGGCCGCCCATGATTCCTTAAAAAGCACATGCATGAAGTTGTTAGGAGTAGAGGGTGAGACCGAGTGTGCGGTGACAACCCCGGGTGAGCCCGCTCCGGCCCAGCACATAACTGGGAGGTGCTCAGAGATCCCCCGGGATCTCAACTCAGTCCCGGAGGATAAATGGGAAGGGGCAGCCGCCTTGCCAGCGGCGGGAAAGACCTAGCCGGGGCTAGGCAAACAAAACAGCCACCGAGCACCTCCCCACTAGGGTTTTGCTTTTTTTCGTGACGAGTCACGCAACGTCACGCGTGACTTTTTGTCACAATAAAATGAAAACCTGAATTAAATTTCTGAAATGTTAATTCGAACCGGCGGTAAGAGCGTTTATTTTTTTTCGAAATTCTTCTTCCATCTCGCTTCGAACATTTTTTTTGATCTTCTCAATGTCTGGCTGGGATGTATTCTGAGTCAGTTTTGCCCTAACAGCTTGTTTTAGCACGTTATACTGTGAATATTCATCCATGATCAACTGAAACTCTCTGTCGGATATTTCATTGTCGGCCAAAGCTTTGGAATATAGCCGGTGAACAGTGTCAAGTTTGGCGCTTGCGAGAGATACAATCGCTTGATGTTTTTTAATTTTTGATTCAAGCTTCTTACTGGCGATTACCAGCCCCGAAGAAGCAAGAGCGAATGCACCACCAACGCCACCGAGTGGAATTGAGGCAGGGAGACCCACAACAGAGAGAGCACTTCCAAGGCCGGCAACAGAATAAGCCGCAGACAGGGAACCAGCCCCGCCGGCGCTCCAGTTAGCAATCTTTTTGGCCTTTTTGTATTTTTTCGCAACACGGTGATAATGTTCAACTTCAGCGTACAGAGAAGCTGCAACTTCATTGGCCTTTTGCATTCTGAAAGGCGGAAGCTGCGGATACAGACTTGATTCAGGTGCGGAAGGTAAAACGTTTGAGCACATACTATTAATAGAAAATTAATTTAACTCCAATTCAAACTCAAGCGGCATGCCTTTGAAATCAAACAGCTCGCCGTCTTGATCTCTGACGCTGAGAGTGATGCTGCTTACATGAGAACTTGTCGAGCAGTCTCGAAAAGGAAATTGCAATGAAGTGTCATATCTGACTTTTTCATAAGGCTTGCCTCTTACATCAAACTTGGCCAAAAGATTTGACCTTTTGCCGTTGAATAGATTGTCATTTCCGTCTATCAAATCACAGTGAATGAAGTAAGCTGTTGGCGACATCATGCGTTTTATCAAAATCACTTTTTCTTTTGGCTCTTGGCTGATGCCAAACAAATTAGCAAGATTATGATCAAATCTAATTGGTTTTCCGCTATGATTTGTGATCACAAGCTGGCCAAGGGACGAAAAATCTTCTAAGCTTATTTTATATGAAATGATGCTTGGCGCCTTTTCTGTAAAATCAATTGCGGGAATTGGCAATGCCTTTCTGTTTTTTAGCGGAGACAGTTGATAAGGAAAGCCTGACACGCCGTCTAACCCTAACGCAGCTTTCATTTTAGGGCTCCAGTATTTTCTGTCTGAGCCAAACACGCTCTGATAAAGGTCTGGGCCCGCTTTGAAAAAAACTTCGGCGGTAAAGTTGTTTTTTTCATCGATGCTGGCCTGCGAAACGAATTGTGACACGTCCGCATTCGGAACTTGGTTAATAAACCTTGTCCAAGCCTTATCTTTGGCAGCGTCCGATTTTTTCTTCACTTCTGGACTTTGCATGTATTTTTGGAGCTTTGCAATCTGGTCCATTTTAAATATATATATGCATATTTAAAATGGTTGTGCTCACTCTTGTCACGCAAAAAAATGGAGAGACTGTCTACTTTGACGAGCCTATTCCCCAAGTTGATTTCATGAGGCTGCTTTCTTGCAGTTTGTACAACTCCTGGGATACGCTTAAAAATGAAAGCGAAATCACAATCGTCGAATCTAACAATGCATTAAAAAATTTAGATTTTGCCCCAGGACATTACGCTCTAGAAACCATGGCTAAAACAATTGCAGAAGCTTTCAAGCATCATTCATATAAAATAAGCTTAGAAGATTTTTCGTCCCTTGGCCAGCTTGTGATCACAAATCATAGCGGAAAACCAATTAGATTTGATCATAATCTTGCTAATTTGTTTGGCATCAGCCAAGAGCCAAAAGAAAAAGTGATTTTGATAAAACGCATGATGTCGCCAACAGCTTACTTCATTCACTGTGATTTGATAGACGGAAATGACAATCTATTCAACGGCAAAAGGTCAAATCTTTTGGCCAAGTTTGATGTAAGAGGCAAGCCTTATGAAAAAGTCAGATATGACACTTCATTGCAATTTCCTTTTCGAGACTGCTCGACAAGTTCTCATGTAAGCAGCATCACTCTCAGCGTCAGAGATCAAGACGGCGAGCTGTTTGATTTCAAAGGCATGCCGCTTGAGTTTGAATTGGAGTTAAATTAATTTTCTATTAATAGTATGTGCTCAAACGTTTTACCTTCCGCACCTGAATCAAGTCTGTATCCGCAGCTTCCGCCTTTCAGAATGCAAAAGGCCAATGAAGTTGCAGCTTCTCTGTACGCTGAAGTTGAACATTATCACCGTGTTGCGAAAAAATACAAAAAGGCCAAAAAGATTGCTAACTGGAGCGCCGGCGGGGCTGGTTCCCTGTCTGCGGCTTATTCTGTTGCCGGCCTTGGAAGTGCTCTCTCTGTTGTGGGTCTCCCTGCCTCAATTCCACTCGGTGGCGTTGGTGGTGCATTCGCTCTTGCTTCTTCGGGGCTGGTAATCGCCAGTAAGAAGCTTGAATCAAAAATTAAAAAACATCAAGCGATTGTATCTCTCGCAAGCGCCAAACTTGACACTGTTCACCGGCTATATTCCAAAGCTTTGGCCGACAATGAAATATCCGACAGAGAGTTTCAGTTGATCATGGATGAATATTCACAGTATAACGTGCTAAAACAAGCTGTTAGGGCAAAACTGACTCAGAATACATCCCAGCCAGACATTGAGAAGATCAAAAAAAATGTTCGAAGCGAGATGGAAGAAGAATTTCGAAAAAAAATAAACGCTCTTACCGCCGGTTCGAATTAACATTTCAGAAATTTAATTCAGGTTTTCATTTTATTGTGACAAAAAGTCACGCGTGACGTTGCGTGACTCGTCACGAAAAAAAGCAAAACCCTAGTGGGGAGGTGCTCGGTGGCTGTTTTGTTTGCCTAGCCCCGGCTAGGTCTTTCCCGCCGCTGGCAAGGCGGCTGCCCCTTCCCATTTATCCTCCGGGACTGAGTTGAGATCCCGGGGGATCTCTGAGCACCTCCCAGTTATGTGCTGGGCCGGAGCGGGCTCACCCGGGGTTGTCACCGCACACTCGGTCTCACCCTCTACTCCTAACAACTTCATGCATGTGCTTTTTAAGGAATCATGGGCGGCCAACCCAACATCCAAGAAATCTACCAATCAGTTGCTAATCGTTTATTGGCCCATTTTAGATATTTATATTGCATAAGCCCGGCTTTATCGGGCATGTGGGGCATTTTTTTTATTCTTTGTAAAACGCATGCGTATTTGAATAAATAACAAACATATAAAATGATCGTGTTGATTCACGCAATTTGTTATGCTATCGCCGAACTTTCGCTGCCTTCTTGGCAAAAAGATGTCAGAGATATTACAAATGAAATCGTAAAGGCAATGAAAGAGACAAAAAAAATATCAAAGTGATGTTTGAGACGTGACGTGATGCATGAAATATTTTGCCTCGTCACATGTAAACAAACCTGAATTTGCATACACGGAATATTTAATTACTGTACGCATTTCCAAGCTGTTGGGGATTCATGTTTTTCATAACTTCAAAGGATTGTTCAGGTGCGGAGATTTTTTTAATTTCTCTGTTTTGCGTAAAGAAATATGTCATCGGCATTCCTCGCTCTCTCTGACCTCTTGAAGGTTTTGCTCTCCTTTCGCGTTTGTTTTGACGCGCGAGTAATCTTCAGTGCCTAAAAGTGGCGGGTTCGTGCCCAGCTAAGCCCATAAGCATATGTTTGAAACAACAGGGGCCTACACACGGTTTACCACAAAACCCGATCTCGCCTTCATCCCATGGACATCTATTTTTTTTCTCCTTTGAACCCGTTCTGAGAAAATCATCGCTCTCTCCCAAAACAGCACAAAGCATTTCAATGTCTTCTCTCGAAAAATTAGCAGCAGCCGATTTGCTCTTGTCTCCAGTCCGCCGGGCTTCCAAAATAGCATAAAGCATTTTAATTTCTTCTCTCGCTCCCAACATAGCATTAATCGTTTGAATTTCTTCTCTCGTAATATTTGAAGCAGCCATTGTTGTAATACAATAATAATTGAAAAGCTTCAAATAGGGTTTTAATCTGCAATAAAAAATTTTATTGCCTTTTTCAATCTCTCAATCCAAAACAATACTCATTGTTTATCATAGACTCTTTAGGTCTTCTCCACCCACTCTCCTTAGTTTCGTCGTAAGCCCTATGTTCAGACGGTAGCGTAGTACAAGGTGTAGTCGGAGATGAAAACGGAACAAACGGAACCATTGTTCCCCAAGGTTCCAATTCCTCCGGCGTCTTGTCTTGCAACGCCTGTTTCGCAAGCCTTTTTCTTTCTGTTTCCCGTCCGCAGCCACGACATAGTTGGATCTGACTTATTACACCAACACCACAGCTCAAACAAGGTCGCGGTATTTTTCTTCCATTCCTTATCTTAAGTCTGTGTACTTTACAATATTCTTCGTGACAAGATTTTCCGCATATTTCATGCTTCCCATTTTTCAACCATGGGCAAATGTTATATCCTCTGTGCCCTCTCATTTTAGAATACGCCGCATTTTTCTAATTGAGATTTAACTTTGCGTTCATCGGCTTTCCCCAGTAGTAGGTAAAGGACTCGACAAATGCTACTTTTTCCGGTAGGCCTTAGAATCGCTGAACGACGGGTCGAAGCCGGCTGAGACCCGGCGTTGAGCGCATTATTTCAGCGACTCAAGTCCTACCGGAAAAAGTGGTATTTGTCGAGTCCTTTACCTACTACTAGGGCACAACTCTGTTCTACAACAACGAACCGAAATCCGACAGAGAGCAATTGAGCTCGGTAACTTGCTGATTGAGAAGATTAGCCCACTGTATATCCAGTTCAAAGAACATGGTTGTAAATGCTCGGCTTTGTTTGCATTTTGGAATGAATACATGGAAATGGTGTGGTTGTTATTGAATTTCATCCACGGTGACAGAGATGCTAATTGCCTTTTGCATCTTGAAACATTCAATGCAATGCTACCCTATGACAGAGCATTTGACCACCTAAACTACTTTAGATGGGGAACAGTTTACCTAATGGATATGAAGATGCTGGAAGAGGTTGCCCCAACAGTACATCGAGAGTTCACTGAAAATAGAGCCCACGCTGTTTCAACATCATCTTTCGTGTCATCGTCCAATTCTGTCTCACCAGACATGGCATTGGAGCAGACAGTGAACAGAGATTCCAAAACCAAAGGAGGAATTGTTGGAGTTACTGGCATGGAGGGCACAAGAGATAGGTGGGCACTCACAGCTCATATGATGGCAGCTGCAACTACGTCTTTCAAAGTTATGAGTGGGACTGCAGCAAGCTCAAGCTGCCATAAAGAACTGGGGTCACAAAGAATTGAAAGAGATGAAAATGACATGAATAATATCATTCAGTGCATTGAAACGAAATTAGTGAATCCATTCGATATTGGTCAATACGAGGGAGAAAAGATGCCACTGATCAACATCGCCACTGGGACAGTTGTACCATCTGAAGTTTCGGAATCTTTACTCAGTGCTAAGGAGCAAGGAGAAAAGGCAATGGGAGAGTTTGTCCAAGCCAGGCTAATATCTGACAAGGAGAATTTCTGGGATCCCTTGAAGAAGATCAACATCAAAACCTTCCAAAGTCTGACCAAACCTATTAAGCCAAGTAAGGGAAAACAGGTTCTGAAGACAATCAATCTCGATAGGCAGGTGTATAGTAGACTTCTTGTTGTGTCCAAAGACCATGACATTGATCTAGAAGAAGTGCAGTCGTATGAACTTGCATCTGTTCCCCTTGTATTGACCAACATGGATGGGTCTCTGAGGAAACCAACCAAGAGTACATTGCTGAAGGAACTTGAAATGGACAGTCTTGCCCAGAGCACGCTTCCTGCTTATACATGGTTGCCACAGCCATAGGTGTTTGAAATTCCCTGACTTTTCCCTGACAAATGTAAAATTTCCCTGACCAACTGAATTAACAATTTCACAAATTAGTCCTGATAATGGCCTCCAACCTCCCCTCACAGCCATCCTCTCCACCCATTTATTAATGCTTTCAGCAAGACACACACAGTGTACATGAATTGATAGTTCCTTAACATAACATGGAAAAAGGATTGATTTTCTTGGAAACCTAACATCAGCTTGTCGTTCAATTAAATGAAACAATATCCTACTAATCCAACATGTGTCATGTCCTTGAAATGTACTAAAGAATTTGAAATGTTAGAAAACAATGAAAACAGAGGAAAAAGAAAGTGTGTGATTTCATTCACAAGCCAACTTTCTTGCATTACAAGGGGAAACGATATGCTTATCAGGAATTTATCAACTGTGCTAAACAATATACATGAGTAACAGCAACATCACAGAAAGTTAAGTGTTAGCATCTTTCATCACGAAGAGGCCAAGACAAGATGAATGAGTTCCTATTTACTCAAACTTCAGCTTTTTTGTCATCACTTCAGCCTCTTTTCCTTCTTCTGACATTCCTTTAAGTCAGAAAGCAATTTTTGCCTATTACTTTCAGCCTCACTATCTTTTTTGGCTTTTTTCTGGTCCTCCAAAAAGACAGAATACCTCTGTTGTGACTGCTTGCAGGACTTGAGCAATTCCTTGCTGACTGGGATGTCATGAACTTCACATTTCATGTGCTTCACCCCATCATAGACAGTTCTAAATGCCTTCACAGTATCCTCTCCCATGTTACAGGAAAGGATATCTTTGTTCTCTGAGAAACCACGTTCAATGCCAGCTTGGCCATGCAACAACACTAAAACCAATTTCACTACCTTCCACAGGACATTGTAGTGTGGCTTTTCAGCAATGACCTTGAAGAAGAATTTGTCCAACCTCTGACAAGTGGTGTATGCCTCAAATTCTTCTTTGTGATACTTCTGAACTTCAGCCAGAAGAACATCAAACTGTCGTTTGGCTCCATCACACTCATCTGCCTTGAATTGGCGGCACACTAACAGTTTGGCTAACAGTCTCTCGAATTTCCGAGTTGCATCATCAGGCTGAAGGGCCATGTGTCTTGGATCAAGGGCAGACAGGCTTCTCACTAGTTGGTACTTCAAGGGACATCTTTCCAGAATCTTTGCTGT
>JAHPZR010042917.1:0-25741 GCA_019787425.1 Platygyra sinensis | reverse complement strand
GGAGGGATAGCCAAGGCTTGCTTCCTTTATTCTGTCAAACAAGAGAGAAATGTTGTTAACATAGAAGAGTCGAAAATCCTTCGGCTGTTTTTCCATTGTGATGGCAAGTTCGATAAAAATGTCGTATTCTTCGAGTACGTACCAATTCAAGCCTTCATTAAAAGCCCGAAATCGCGTACAATTCTTTTTCTGACCCTAAACTTATATTACTTGCCATTAAACCCACACAAATCCCGTTGTTTCAGGCCGCGAGTAGTTGTACATATATGCTACATTGCAGCTAGAATTTTATCATCACAGAATCATTATCTTATACAGCCTTTTCTCCTGTCCTTGATCAAATCCCAAACCATCTTCGTTCATTACATTATTTTCCTCCAAATACATATTTTCCTATGTTTTACGTGCTACTCAGGTTTAAAGAGTTGGTGACCATGAGGCGTAATGACTACAGTAGTACTATTTCGTTCCTCTGGACTACAAGGTCGAACCCCGCCCCATACTTTAACAAAAATTTTTTTTAGTTTTTTTTTATTTTTTTTTTTTTTGTTTTTGTTTTAAACCTTTTCACCCGGATGGATCTTGACTCGCCTTTTACTAAGACTTAATTTGAATTGGCGAGGGATCGCTTTTCTGGCAAATGTTAATAACTGGCTGATTTTCGAGCTCAGATTTCATCGTCAACTGTTATCCGCTTTTCAAGAATTTCATTTTAATTTTAGCAGTTTGAGCACAAACTCATCAACGCTTTGAACGACTAGCCGACAACCTAGCTGTAAGTGGGGTACAATCGTATTCGTTCTATTTTTCAAGTTTACCTTCTCAGAACCCAGACGCACCACCCCCGCATCGAACGAACCTTCTTCGTCTTCTTTGTAAGAGTTACTTGTTCGTTGCGTGACAGGAGCGTGATCTTTCGTGCCGTGATTCTGCTTCTTTGCAGGCCACAAAGGCCGAAAAGGTAGAAATTAACCGTAATGTTCCTCTCATTCATTTTGTCCTGAATCTCAAAGACAACAATCGTTTTAATGCAGTACAAAAAAAAACTTTGTTTTTCATATTCTCCAAATTATTTGCTACGTAATTTTACAGCGAAAAAACTTTCAATAGACTGAATTAAACTTTTTTTTTTTCATTCTTAAGTATATCCTTACCGTGCTTCGAGAATTCCGTGATCTGGGATCTGACCTGAAAATTTCAAGCACGACAGTTTAAAGTAATCAAAAAGTAGAAGGTCGCTAAATACATTATATGTTAGAAGTCCTTACGTGACGGATTTGTTCCAAAACCTAATTCTTGTTGCAAAATCAATGTAACATAAGCCAACATGGGCGGATCTAGGGGGAGGGTGCATGGGGCCAGGGGGTGGGCACCCCCCCCTGAGATGAAACATTCTTCGTATTCTTTCGCTTTTAAAATTTGTTTTACCTCACCTATTCAGTGGGGTCATTCCTATGAGGTGGCCCTCCTCACTAAGAAAAATCCTGGTCCGCCCCTGCCAAAGGTATCTGCTGACTGATGTCGATTGAACTCTCAGTTCTTATTGTACAACACTTTTGGGATACAAAGAAACAGTACAAACGACTTTTATAGTGCCAGTTTTGCATATCTTGATAAAGCACGATCAATATTTTTGGACAATCTTGACCGCTTTACGCGCCTTATGATCACCTCCGTTTGCGCTAAAGATCTTTAGAAACGTGAGTGGTTTTTTTCAAGTTAGATTATCATTCTGTTTTAGGTGGCCTCAAAACAGTTTCTCCACATTCCAAGACTTATATTTTTGATGTGTCATTATCCACACCTTTATCCTTAGCCATGGTGAAACAACCTGCCACAGTAATTTCAGTTTAATAGTGCTGTTGCCTAGCAAACCCTCAACGTGACCAAATACTCAGACCTACTTCGGTTTTATCTTGAAGACCTCTGCAGACAGGGAAAAACATTGGCTTTATCAACATTTTGTTTTGCTGTAGTTTCCTACCTACCCAAGAAACACATGTATCCAACGTAATTGACAGTGTCAAACCATCCTGAAAGTCTCTTTACTTAGTATGTATAAGAACGTTACTACTATCGACAGTTTATTTGGTCCACGTTCTTACAGACATTCTTCCAATTACATTGGGTAAGGTTCTTGGGTAAGTATTAGACTACACTGTAAATGTTGATAATAACTGTTTCTCTGTCCTGTATAGGCCTTAAAAGTTAAACCGGAAACTTTCGAAAAATTTAAGGTGGCTCCTAAACTCCCATGTACAGAATTTTTTAAAACTTTGCCAAAGTGCATCTTATGCAGCTTCTCAAATTCTTATATAAGAAAAAATTCACTTTTGTCGTTATTGGGAAAATATACGCGCTTAAAGCTGAAATTAAGGGTGCTTATAGCAGGTCACTAAGTGGTTGCTACGGTAACACTATTATGTGTCACGAAAAAGAATACCAACGTGTTCACCAGTTAAGATTGGGCCAGTTTTGTTGATACCAATGATTGTAGCATAAGTGATAAAGTGTGGTTAAATGACACATCAATATAAGTCCGATTGGAATGGGTGCTGGAAGACTGTTTTGAGCCCCCTTAAACAGAAATGATATATCTAACTTGAAAAAATCCATCTCGACGTTTAAAGATCTTTAGCGAACACGGAGGGATGATCATAAGGCCGCGTAAAGGCTGTCAAGATTTCCCACAAATATTTGATACGTTGCTTTCCAGATCTGCGAAACTGGCACTATAACACGTCGTTGTACTTGTTTTCTTTGTATTCCCAAAAGTGTTGTACAGATAAAGAACTGAGAGTATCAATCGACCATCAGTCAGCAGATACCTTTGGCAGGGTGCCGGATCCAGGATTTTTCTTAGGAAGGAGTGCCCTCTAAGGATGACCACCCACTGGGCTGGTGAGGTACACAAATTTTAAAAGCGAATACGAAAAGGTTTCAGCTCCAGGGGGGAGGTGACCACCCCCCTGGCCTGCACCCTCCCCCTAGATCCCGCCCCTGTTGGTTATGTTTACATTTATTTGCCTACAAGAATTAGGTTTGGAACAATCCGTCACGTACGTACCTTTAACCTATAATGGTTTAGCGACTTCTACTTTTTGATTACTTAACTGTCGCTTATGAAATTATTCAGGTCAGATTCCCAGATCACAGATATATCTCGAAGAGGTAAGGGATTATACTTAAGATGAAAAAAAAAGTTTTACATTCTAGTCCTAATTGAAAGTTTTTTTCGCTGTAAATTAAGTAGCAATATGTGGAGGAATATGAAAACAAAGTTTTTGTTAGCTGGACCTAATACCGATTTGTTGTCTTTGTGATTCAGGACAAATTGAGAGGGACATTTCAAACAAAAAAACCCTTTGGGTGGGTTAATTTCTTACCTTTTGGCCTTTGTGCCGCAAGAAGCGAACACGGCCGAAAGATCACGCTCCTGTCACGCACGAACACGACTCTTACAAGAAGAACGAAGAGAAGGTTTCCGTTTTCGAAATTCGGGGAGTGGGTGCGTCGGGTTCCTGAAGAAGGTAAACTTTAAAAATTCGAACGCAATACGATTGTACCCTCACTTACTGCTCGTTTGTCGGCTAGTGTTCACAGCGTTGATTGTAGTTTGTTGCTCAAACTGCTAAACTTTACATGACTTCTTGAAAAGCGAATAAAAGTTGACGTGGAACTGCTCGAAATCAGCCAACGATTAACAATTTGCCAGAAGTCGATCCCTGCCATCAAATTAATTCCTTAGTAAAGGCGAGTCAGAATACAATCCGGGGAAAAGGTTTTTAAACTAATTAAGTATGGTGCGTGGTTTGACCTGTTGTAGTCGCAAGATGGAACGAAAAGTACCTACTGTAGTATTACGCCTCATGGTCACCAACTCTTAAACCAGTAGCACGTAAACATAGGAAAATAGTATTTGGAGGAAAATAATTGTAATGAATCGAGATGGTTTGGATTTCTCCAAGGACAGGAGAAAGGGCGTATAAGATATGATTCTTGTGATGATAATTCTAGCTGGCATTGTCGCATAATATTTACAACTACTGAGGCTGAACAACGGGATTTGTGTTTGGTTTTAATCGCAAGTTAATATAAGTTTAGGTGTCATAAAAAAAGATTTTACGCATTCGGGCTTTTAATTGAAGGCTTTGAATGGGTACTTTTATCGAAATTACGACATTTTTATCGAACTTGCCATGCACAATGAAAACAGCGAGGATTTTCGACTCTTTCTCTGTTAACAATCCTTCTCTCTATTGTTTGACAGAATAGGACGCAAGCCTTGTCTATCCCTCCATCTAGCAAAAAATAAAAAAAGTAAAGAATAGCAAATCAATGCAGAAAAACAATAACTTTTCTCTCTATTATGGCTTCGTAAATTGTTAAAAACTGTTCAATACTTCCAGTTGATGTTACAAAAAAGAACCTCTCACTAACGAATCCATGTAAAGGAGGTTATACACAATCCCAGGTCTAAATTTCAAACCTTTCCATGTCACAATCTCTGAAGTTCCTCCCATTGCTCAAGGTCATGTTGTTTGTCATGATTCTACAGCTTCTGTGTCACTGCTTCAATGCCATGTCACCATCAAAAATTTTATCCTAACAGGACCTCATAGATTTATTAGAATATGTCCCTTGTGTACATTGTATTCAAACTGGTTTAAACACAGTGAAAACTTCAACATACCAAAAATAAAAGTGGAAACAGCTTCTCTGACACATGCTGTAATCCAAGGAATACTGATAGCACCAAAGGAGTCTAAAGAAAAAAGAGATTTAATGTCCTTATAGGTTTTGTACATCAGACATTTTTCACAGCACTGTAACTAGGCTTCCAGCTTTTTGCATGTCTACTTTTCACCCTGCTCTACTCCTGGTGAGTTCCAGGAAGTTAGAGGCTGCACACAAAATACCTGATACCAGATACCTTTTGGGAGGATTGGGGGGGGGGGGGGGGGGTTAGTGCTACTACACATAAAATATTGCTACTTTTGGACAGTTGCTACTACAGTTTAAAGTGCACCTAACCCCAATTTTTTTTTCTCGCTAAAACGAATCTACTTGTTATTTGAAATACTTCTGCGAAAAAATTTTTGATTCGGATAAATCCTCGATTTTCTGTGCCCCGACGAAATCTCGAAAATAGCTCCAAAACACCGCCATGTTGTTGCACGACCGAGTCTGAGGAGAATGGGTCCAGCAGCCGGTGTGACGTCTACCCAGGAAGATCGAATATCTCCCGTCCTCTCATTTCCTTGAGGATGATGCAAAACATATTCGAAAAGTGCGCAGAAACGCCTTCCAGAGGTGCTATCGGCTGTTGCAGCGATATCCCAGATTTAAAGAAAGATATACTATACAATTTAATAGCGATGATCGGTCATAGTACAATAAAAACGTAAACGATGGTTGATTTTGTCGAATTATCGAACAAGCGAACTATCTCTGTGAGAACCATTGAAGAACTCTTAGTGGAATTTGTTCCGCAGACTTTCAAACGCTATTTTCAAAATTTTCTGCTGAAAGCCAACCAGCAATTTGTAGAGATACTAACGACAACCTATATCTTCCAATCCCACAGTATTTATAACATATCCGGCAAAGTCGCGCGATAAATTACGAAGCATTACGACCGATATATAAGCTTACTGATATGTAAACAAGTCGCAACTATACCCGCCAACCAACACTTATTTCACTTTCGATTCAGATAAAAGTCGAAGACTAATCCTTTAACATTACATGATATCTGAACAAAATTGTTAGACTCGCAGAGTTTTTCGAAGGTTTGGAAGACAGCAGTTCGACAAAAATTCTGTGTAATAGTGTCGAAAATATGACCGCGTAATATTATCTGCAGACCGCTTAGGGAGCACATCCTGTTCGCTTATCCGACGAATTTCGCTGCAAGCATTGAGAAAAATTACATCGCTTATTTGTAGTTAAGACTTAAAACGTGTAACAATGTGAAATCGGTAATTGTATGAAATGCTATCTTCCGCTTTCCTTCCCGCAGCTTCAAAAATAAAGGTCCAAACAATTCTACGATTTTCAATCGCCGGATCGGATCGATGCCAGTGTTTTGGAGGTCATCACGTCTCGAAAACTGCAACACGTACTTCGCTCTTATAAACATGAAGCATTCCAGAAAGTAAATTACAAACTGGATTTAATAGAGCAACCATACCTTGACAAAATACATTCTCGCTAACGACAACTGTAGACGGGCTTTAAACACTCGTGGAACCTTGTGCTTAGGTAATGAATTTACCATCCAAAGCAGTCCTTGAGTTTTCTTTCCTGCTTTTCGTTTTCCTCCTCCTCCACTTCGTATCTAGCTTTCCATTCCTAATATACAAGCAGCTCGTCCGCAAAGAGGTCTTCCCCGTCGTCGCTTGAAATATTGTAAAGTGCTCTCAAAGCTCCAAGCAGTGATTTCACACGGTTGTCGAACGTGCTCGATCGAAGTTTATTTCGGAGTCTTTCGAATCGAAACTTAACTCTGACTCCAGTGATGAAAAAGAAATGATTCTTAAACAAAATTCGGACGTTTTAGTCCCGAGATATATTGGAAAGATTAATTTTGCTTTCCATTTTCTCGAGCAAATACAGAGAGCAGACTGAGGCTCCATTGTGTTTGGTTCCTGGGTAGACGTCATCAGCAACCGCCGCCCCAGACTCCCTAAAACTCGGTCGTGCAACACTTCAAGCGCGACTTTGAGAGGGCATAGAAAATCGAGGATTCAAGCAAATTCAAAAATTTTTGCGCCCAAATGCTTCGAATAACAAGTAGATTCGATTTAGCGAAAAAAAATTTGGGGGTTAGGTGCACTTTAACTTCTCTACAACGGGCACCTTGGGGACAGAGGGAAAAGGCCATCATGGGGAGGTTTGACTGTATTACAATTAAACAATTATATTAATTGGTTTTCACTGCATCAGAAGCAAGAAAAAGTTTGACTTTACTCATTCAATCCATGCTTTGGATAGTAACAGCAATCAATGAGCTGCTGGTAATGATTTTCACAACCAGCTTACTAGATGGTAGTCTCTGTATTTCATTTGCTTTGTGCCAATAGCCAGGACATCACAAAATTTTGAAATCTTACTTCATGTACTACATCTCCAGAGTATGGTGAAACTCCATGTTTAACTAGAGAGAGGCCTTCCTGCACTGAAAAAGAAAAAACAGGGAACATCAATTCGTGAACAATGCATGGAAAACTTCCTGTAAATGGAATATCAAAAAAATATAAGCAGATAATCTAGACACTAACAGGTTTTTTTTCACATATAAGAGGTGGGATCAGTATGGATATTCCCCCCTCCCCCGGGGGATACTCCCCAAAGTTTTTTTGTGGGGGTGTCAAGGGGGTGGTGCCCAAACCTTAAAACCAGTAACCTGCACACTTTTTAGGACCAAAATCTGTGATTTTCCAAAACCCTTATTCAGACCTGAGCAAAATCACAATACCCTATTTCAGATCTCTAAAATTACCACACAGCGCTAATATATGACACTCAAAACTAACCGGAGTTGGCTTTCATTTGCGCTAAAATTCGAGAAGGACCATAAATTGGCCAATATTGATGTGGAGAAAATAGTTCCTCGTAAATAAAATACCCAGTGTCAATCGAGAGTGAAAATCGAACCCTTTTTCAGACCAAAATCGCTCAAAAGCCATGCTATTTGGGGCTTCACAAACGCATACCTGAGTGCGAATAGTTTGAAATGCAGTTTATGGGCAGGGTTTACAAGTATAAATAACAATAAGCTTAGAAATATTTAGAACATGCCTCTGTTCCAAGCGGTTAATGGTGTAGAAAGCTCTATTCTGTTGATCAGCCAATCTTTAACTGGACTGTAAATGAGAACCAAGCGGGAAGCAAAGGCTATACAGAAAAGAGAAAACCTCTTGTAATCCGCCATCTTGGATACAGAACTGGTGCCCAGGCTGCGGAGAGCTGCAGTCTCGTCCCCATTGCCCTTTTCTCCTCCCTGGGCCAATGGTGTCGGGGGCGAGGGGACGACGGTATGGAGCTTTGAAAAAGCGGTTATCGCAAAATATCGTGATTTGTCAGCTGTGTCTCGCAGACCAATCTGTAGATTCCTCTGCCTTTGGCTTCGGCAAATACCGTATTTCCTCGAATAATAGCCGGGGGCGATTATTTCTATTTTCGCACCAAACGGGGGGGCCCTTGCATACGGTCGGCGCGCGGGAAACTTGAATTGACCAATCAGGATTCAGAAGGCGGGAAAAACTTTACTGTCCTGACGTCAATGTAAGTTTGCAGGAAAGCCATTGAAGCCAGGCAACTTTTGTCGCTGGAGATGGCACTAAATATTCACGAAAAAGGATTTACAATTGGCAAAAACCCTATCAGTTCTTAAAATGTGAAAAATATGAAGAAGTTTGTGTCTCCAAGCTTCTAATTTGGCGCCAAATCTGAGTCGCCGATGTCCGGCATTGCCGGATTTCATACGTCGGGGGCCTGGGTACAATCGGTGTATTATGGGATTAACAACACAAGACCCATATATTCAGAAAGAGCACACCGAGCTTTTCAAAATCTTTAAGTTTTGTGTTAATTAGGCCAATATTGAACAAGATACAGCCATTCAAAAACGTAAAAATTTAGTAACAAATGTATGGATTGCCGGACACTTGTCCGGAAAATGTATGGATTTCCGGACAAGTGTCCGGCAATCCATACATTTGTTACTAAATTTTTACGTTTTTGAATGGCTGTATCTTGTTCAATATTGGCGCAATTTACACGAAACTTAAGGATTTTGTAAAGCTCGGTGTGCTCTTCCTGAATATATGGGTCTTGTATTGTTAATCCCATAATACACCGATTGTACCCAGGCCCCCACGGTATGAAATCCGGCAATGGCAACTCGCTCGTAATAGGCCGTTCCGAAATTCAACAGGGAACTGGGGCGAGTTTCAAATTTTAACTAATCGATAAACTGACACCACCACATGAAAGATCATGTAGAGATTGATCATTTGACCAAGTATGATGCTTTTAGGGTGAACAGAATCCAAGTTATGGACCTTGAAATATGCCTCAAAATCCATACAAACGTCTCTAATTTTGAGACAGCGTCCCCCAAAACCATACAAACTCTTAAAATTTTTCATCAGTTTAGTGACAACTGTAAAATCCCGTCATGCACCTACTATTTGAAAGAAGCTGAGATGAAAATCCCTATGTTTGCCCATTTTAAAGAGTATCACGGAAATCATGAAAAATTTTAAGAGTTTATATGGTTTTGGGGGACGCTGTCTCAAAATTAGAGACGTTTGTATGGATTTTGAGCCATATTTCAAGGTCCATAACTTGGTCTCTTTTCACCCTAAAAGCATCATACTTGGTCAAATGATCAATCTCGACATGATCTTTCATGTGGTGGTGTCAGTTTATCGATTGGTTAAAATTTGAAACTCGCCCCAGTTCCCTGTTGAATTTCGGAACGGCCTATTCGTCGGGTGTCGCCAGGTAGGGTGATAGCTGTCTTATTTTGAACAAAACATCCTGTTTCTCGTCAAACTAAACCCGGAATTCTCGAGTTAACTATTAGAAGAAGCCAAAGCAACTTTAGCTTTGTCTCTATTTTTGTTACCTGCGAAGAAAAAGGCTATTATCGTGTCGTTTCGGTAGGACAGCTAAGTTTTGACTGCCGCTCGTACTGCGGGCTCAGCCGCCGTATGCAAGAGGGGGCGATTATTCGAGGGAAGACGATTATTCGAGGGGGGCGATTATTTCAAATATTTCTCACAAGAGGTCGTGCCTTATATATTTTGTTTTGTTATACCAAGCAATAAAGAAAAAAGTGAAATACATGAATATTACCATAGAAAAAACTGTAAAAACCGGTGCTTTTGTTACCATCCAGTTGTGAACAATTACGGCGGGGGTCCACGTGAAAGCCGTATTTTGGCTGGGTAGTATGTTTTTAATGCAAATATCTCGTTTACGTTTCAAGCAATCAAGAATCTCTATGCTCATTTCACATATCTATGTTTTGGGTCGTTCTGTAAATTTTTGGGGGATTTTTAGGTATATTTGGAGATAAATAGTTTTTCTCAAAGGATTAGTAAAATTTATGGAAATGGGAAATTTGGAAGATTTGGCGTTGTTTTAAAATTAGAGTTTGAAGTTAAAAATTGGTAGATACACTCCAATCAGTTGCCCAACAACCGGGGGTGCCATTGTGGGGTCGGGCAACTGTCTGGTGGTGTTCCATAACCCTTTTTTTCCCTTTCAACCTCTCTTTAAGGGGGGAGAAACTTAACTACAACAACTGTACAAGTCTGTTGCTAAGGAAATCTCAAAACCTCCTTTTTTTTGGCTCCTGAAGTCCAGTGGGCATCAAAGTTTACCGTGTTTGTTCGATTCACATTTCCTTTAAATGTTTCAAACCACGCCCATATTTGGTATGTCACGTGACCACAATAGAAAACGTCTAAAAACTCGGACAAAACACGGCATTATCTACAACTTGTAGTATGCGTTTGAGGAAATGTACAATAATTCGAAAATTATAGATCTTTAAGAGGCTATACTTAAACATCTATAATTTTCGAAATATTGTACATTTCCTCAAACGCATACTACAAGTTGTAGATAATGCCGTATTTTGACAAAATGTATTGTTATGTTTCGAAAACGATCCACTCAGTCCGAGTTTTTAGACGTTTTCTATTGTGGTCACGTGACATACCAAATATGGGCGTGGTTCAAAACATTTTAAAGGAAACGTGAATTGAACAAACACGGTAAACTTTGATGCCCACTGGACTTCAAGAGCC
Source organism: Platygyra sinensis (assembly GCA_019787425.1). Classification (NCBI taxonomy): domain Eukaryota; kingdom Metazoa; phylum Cnidaria; class Anthozoa; order Scleractinia; family Merulinidae; genus Platygyra; species Platygyra sinensis. The sequence continues at coordinate 14,915 of JAHPZR010042917.1, read as the reverse complement.
AAAAAAAAGGAGGTTTTCAGATTTCCTTAGCGACAGACTGGTAGCATGTGTAGTTAAGTTTCTCTCCCCTTAAACTTACCAAAATTTCACTTAAATTAAGGTGTACCCCCGCCTTAAACGAAAGTTTGTTTGTTACCCAAGATATCAATTTTTAACTTGAGAGGGAGGGGATAAGAGAAAGAGACAATGACGGGGGAGGGGGAGGGGGAGGCGATTATTTCAAATATTTCGGTCAAAGGGGGCGATTATTCGAGGGAGGCGATTAATGGAGGGACGGCTATTATTCGAGGAATTACGGTAAGTAGTCTGCTCGACACTGAAAAATCACAATATTTTGCTCAACCTCGTCTAATAATTGTTAATTATAATCCATCAAATATTTTCGCTTGCGTGTGATTGGTCTAAACGTGCCACGTGAATATGAGCCAGCTAAAACCGGGGAGCATGCGAGTGCAAGAGAAGATGAGAGAGTCCTAAGAGAATCCTCGGAAGAACTGGATACCAGTCTAAAAATAGCTTAACACGGATTGCCTTGGGTATAAGGGCTATCATGGTAGAGGATTCGCTTTTAAAACTGCGTATGCGAAAACATATTCGAAAGATAATAAACACAATGTGCTCGTATATTTGTCCTTATAATCCATCAAATGTTTCCGCGCGCGAGCGATTGGTCTAAGCGCGTCACGTAACTAAATATTCCCTGACTAAAACTGGGGAATATCCGACATGTCCGAAAACATTCCCCAATTTTCAAAACCCCCCGTGTTGCGAAAAAGATTTGAAAGATCATAAACACAATAGCGTCCATTCGACGCGAAAATATGTTCGGATATTCATCCTTGGACATTATCTGTTCTCAAAGCTCACAGTTTTCCTCAAGCTGCAGTCTCGGAAAACTGTTCACTTCTTTGAATGGATAATGTTCACGAAGAAATATTCGAGCATATTTCCGCGCTGAATAGAGGCTATCATTAATATATGTCTGTTCGCTTATTGACAATGGAAATTAACCTATGAGCGCGCGAGAATTTTTGCAGTTCTTGCAACGTCTTCATCTTTTTGGATTTTGTAGTAAAACTTGTACACAACGCTTAGTATTATTTTCATCCATAACAAATCAGTACACTAAGGTTCCTTTTATTCACAAGTATTGACATAAAGCGAAAGATGATTCTTAAAGCTACTTCGCTTTTTTTCAGACCACGCAGTCAACATTGCTTTGGTCACTACTTGCCACTCAAGAAAAACAAACTTGATTCTGGTGTAATGCTTCCTTTCCAGTGAGCCGTTTACTGTCTTGCCATCACTAGTCTCTTCGATTTCGATTTTTCTTTTTTCCTTTTCTTCTTATCTTTATCTTTTTCTTCTTCTTTATTATTTTTTCGATGACGACGACTGAGGGATATTGACCGGGATATGGCCATGGGGGAGGATAAGGTCCGGGATAAGGAGAGGGATAGGGCGCGGGATAGCGGGATCCATGTGGCGCGGGATACGGGGAGGGATATGGTGAGGGATACGGGGAGGGATATGGAGAAGGATACGGGGAAGAATTAGGAGGGGGATATGGCCAGGGATACCGGGAAGAGGGGTATGGCGAGGGGTACGGGGAGGGATATGGGGAGGGATAGCCAAGGCTTGCGTCCTTTATTCCTGTCAAACAAAGAGAGAAGGTTGTTAACATAGAAAGAGTCGAAAATCCTTCGCTGTTTTCCATTGTGATGGCAAGTTCGATAAAAATGTCGTATTTTCGAGTAACGTACCATTCCAAGCCTTCAATTAAAAGCCCGAATGCGTAAAATTCTTTTTATGACACCTAAACTTATATTAACTTGCGATTAAACCCAACACAAATCCCGTTGTTTCAGCCTCAATAGTTGTAAATATTATGCGACAATGCCAGCTAGAATTTTATCATCACAAGAATCATTATCTTATACGCCCTTTCTCCTGTCCTTGGAGAAATCCAAACCATCTTCGATTCATTACAATTATTTTCCTCCAAATACTATTTTCCTATGTTTTACGTGCTACTGGTTTAAAGAGTTGGTGACCATGAGGCGTAATATACAGTAGGTACTATTTCGTTCCATCTTGGACTACAACAGGTCAAACACGCCCCATACTTAATTAGTTTTAAACCTTTTTCACCGGATGGATCTGACTCGCCTTTTACTAAGAATTAATTTGATGGCGAGGGATCGATTTCTGGCAAATGTTAATACGTTGGCTGATTTTCGAGCCAGATTCCATCGTCAACTTTATTCCGCTTTTCAAGAATTCATGTTAAATTTTAGCAGTTTGAGCAACAAACTACAATCAACGCTTTGAACACTAGCCGGCAAACGAGCTGTAAGTGGGGTACAATCGTATTGCGTTCTAATTTTTCAAGTTTACCTTCTTCAGAACCCGACGCACCACTCCCCGAATCGAACGAACCTTCTTCGTCTTCTTTGTGAGAGTCGTGTTCGTGCGTGACAGGAGCGTGATCTTTCGTGCCGTGATTCGGCTTCTTTGCGGCCACAAAGGCCAAAAGGTAAGAAATTAACAGTAATGTTCCTCTCATTATTTGTCCTGAATCACAAAGACAACAAATCGTTATTATGCAGTAAAAAAAACTTTGTTTTTCATATTCTCCAATTATTTGCTACTTAATTTACAAGCGAAAAAACTTTCAATAGACTAGAATGTAAAACTTTTTTTTTTCATTCTTAAGTATATCCCTTACCTCTTCGAGAATTCGTGATCTGGGAATCTGACCTGAAAATTTCAACCGGACAGTTTAAGTAATCAAAAAGTAGAAGTCGCTAAATCATTTATAGGTTAAAGGTACGTACGTGACGGATTGTTCCAAACCTAATTCTTGTTGGCAAATCAATGTAAACATAACCAACAGGGGCGGATCTAGGGGGAGGGTGCAGGGGCCAGGGGGTGGGCACCTCCCCCCTGAGATGAAACCTTCTTCGTATTCGCTTTTAAAATTTGTTTACCTCACCAGTCAGTGGGGTCATTCCTTAGAGGTGCACCTCCTCCTAAGAAAAATCCTGGATCCGCCCCTGCCAAAGGTATCTGCTGACTGATGTCGATTGATACTCTCAGTTCTTTATTGTACAACACTTTTGGGAATACAAAGAAACAGTACAACGACTTTTATAGTGCCAGTTTGCTATATCTTGAAAAGCAACGATCAAATATTTTTGGAAATCTTGAACAGCTTTACGCGCCTTATGATCAGCCCTCCGTTTTCGCTAAAGATCTTTAAAACGTGAGATGGATTTTTTCAAGTTATGATATATCATTCTGTTTTAAGGTGGCTCAAAACAGTTTCCAGCACATTCCAAGACTTATATTTTGATGTGTCATTATAACCACACTTTATCACTTATGCTACAATCATGGTATCAAAAAACTGCCCAATCACTGGTGAACACGTTGGTATTATTTTCGTGACACAATAGGTTACTGTAGCAACACTATGACCTGCTAAAAGCACCCTTAATTTCAGCTTTAAGCGCTTATATTTCAAAAACGACAAAGTGAATTTTTTTCTTATTATAGAATTTTGATAAGCAGCATAAGATGCAACTTTTGGCAAAGTTTAAAAAATTCTGTACATGGAGTTCAGAGCCACCTTAAATTTTCGAAATTTTCCGGTTTAACTTTTAAGGCCTATACAGACAGGGAAGAACAGTATATTATCAACATTTTACAGTGTAGTCTAACTACTTACCCAAGAACCTTACCCAATGTAATTGGAATGCATGTCTAAGTCACGTGACCAAATAACTGTCGATAGTGTAACTTTATACATACTAAGTAAAGAGACTTTCAGTATGGTTTGACAACTGTTCCAATTACGTTGGATATGGTTCTTGGGTAGGTAGGAAAACTACAGCAAAAAAATGTTGATAAAGCAATGTTTTTCCCTGTCTGCAGAGGCCTTCAAGATTAAACCGGAAGTAGTCTGTTATTTGGTCACGTGATTGGTTGCTATGGCAACAGCACTATTAACTGAAATTACTGTAGGCAGTGTTTCACCATGGCTAAGTTAGAAGCCTTCCGCACGTATAGTTCTCGAGATAGACCACCCCTTTAAGTTTTACACTTTTACGTTTTCACTCTGAAACTGCGCTTCCGTTGTTTACCGTCCACGCTTCGCTGAAGAAATTTGAAAATCATTTTTTATCGCTAGTCTTTATCGCAACAATGACCGACCGTAGAATTGCCTGAGTTCACCCTTTGTATTTAGGTTTAATCATATGGTTTTCGCCGGTGATGTCGTCGTTTTTGAAAAGTTCCATTTTCAAAATGTCTTCCGTTCACACTTAAACGCAAGGCGTTTTTCAAATTCCTCTGGTTTGAATAGATGTTAAGCCTAACCATAGAAATAAAGCTACGTTTTAAAATTTCTCCAGCATAACGTAGCGTGGACGGAGCATCAGTTAGCGTTATAACAAAGTACTTGAAATGCGCCACCTGGAATGTAAGTAGGTTAACGAAATGTGTGTTGAAACTAAACATGAATGCAAACTTTTTTTTCTTTTTCAGGTTGGAAGAAAGAAACAACTGAAGGAATAAAATTCACTTTTATCCGGCATCGCCAGTGCAGGCAAACTTAAGGAGGGAGAAAACTTAACTACAACAGCGGTACAAGTCTGTTGCTAAGGAAATCTCAAAAACCTCCTTTTTTGGCTCCTGAAGTCCCAGTGGGCATCAAAGTTTTACCGTGTTTTGTTCGATTCACGTTTCCTTTAAATGTTTCGAACCACGCCCATATTTGGTATGTCACGTGGACCACAATAGAAAAACGTCTAAAAAACTCGGACTGAGTGGATCGTTTTCGAAATATAAGAATACGTTTTTGTTTAAAACACGGCATTATCTACAACTTGTAGTATGCGTTTGAGGAAAAGTACAATATTTCGAAAATTATAGATCTTTAAGAGGCTATAAAAGCACTTAAATATCTATAATTTTCGAAATATTGTACATTTCCTCAAACGCATACTACAAGTTGTAGATAATGCAGTGTTTTGGCAAAATGTATTGTTATATTTCGAAAACGATCCACTCAGTCCGAGTTTTAAGACGTTTTCTATTGTGGTCACGTGACATACCAAATATGGGCGAGATTCGAAACATTTAAAGGAAACGTGAATCGAACAAACACGGTAAACTTTGATGCCCACTGGACTTCAGGAGCCAAAAAAGGAAGTTTTGAGATTTTCTTAGCAACAGACTTGTACAGCTGTTGTAGTTAAGTTTCTCCCCCCTTAATTTTGCTAGAATTCTATTCTGTGGGACGTTTTATATAAATTAAGTACAACCCCGCCTTATGACCACCCGTTAATGCAATGCCCTCATTCTCGAGACCACTTTCTTTGGTCCGAACAAATGCAAAATGATTATTTTTTTCATCACCTCTATTCATCATACTCCTTTTCTTGACTTTATTTTATTAGATGCCAGCTGTTACCTAAGGGAAATTAGTAAACCTTTGTTTTATCAGGGTATTTCTTCAGTTTTACAATAAAAACTTTTATCAACGAGAAGTTAAGGGTCTGAACTTGTTTCTTATTCGTCTTTAGTTGTCCTTTTCTTTTTTATCGTGGCTTGTTTTCGTATATTTTGGATTATCCTCGTCCTTCTTCTTCTTCTTCTCCTTCTGTTTCTGGTCCTTTTTCTTCTCTTCTTCCTCTTCCTCCTCTTCCTCCTCCTCCTCTTCTTCTGCGAGGGTGGTGCGGGGACAGGATACGGGCAGGGTATGGGTAGGGATATGGCGCGGGAATTGGTGCAGGGTATGGGTAGGGATATGGCGAGGGATGCGGTGAGGGATATGGTGAGGGATACCGTGAGGGATATGGCGAGGGATGCGGTGAGGGATATGGCGAGGGATACGGGGAGGGATATGGTGAGGGATATGGCGAGGGATACGGGGAGGGATATGGTGAGGGATACGGGGAGGGATATGGTGAGGGATACGGATAGCCAACGCTTGCGTCCTTTGTTCCTGTCAAACAAAGAGAGAAGGTTAATTATTAGTATAGTAAGTGTCGAAAATCCTTCGCTGATTTTCGTTCTGATAGCGAGTTCGATGAAAATCTCGAATTTTTGAGTAACTTACCATTCCAAGCCTTCATTTAAAAGCCCGAGTGCGTAAAATTCTTCTTATGACACTTAACTTGTATTAAAGCGAGTAAACCCAACAAAAATCCCATGGTAAGATTTTTTTCTTATTTCAGCCTCAATACTTGTAAATATTATGCGACTAAGTTTAGAGATTACAAGTTACCTTATATGCCCTTTCTAGTGTCCTTGGAAAATCCAAACCAACTTTATTACAATTATTTTCCTCCAAATACTATTTTCTTATTTTTATGTGCTACTGGTTTAAAGAGTCTGTGACCATGAGGCGTAATACCATAGTAGGTACTATTTCTATTGCTATTGGACTACGGCAGGTCAAACACGCCCCACACTTAATTAGTTTTAAACTTTTATCACCGAATGGATTTGAATCGCCTTTCACTTAGATTTAATTTGCTGGAAAGAGATCGATTTAAAATGTTAATACGTTGGCTGATTTTCGAGCCAGATTCCATCGTCAATTTTATTCCGTTTTTCAAGGATTCATGTTAAATTTTAGCAGTTTAAGCAGTAAACTACAACCAACGCTTTGAACACTAGCCGACAAACGAACTGTAAGTGGGGTAATTACAGGTTAACGCACTCATTGCTCGTGAATTATCGGGATTTACCTGCACGAGTTTACTAACAATGAACGAGAAATTTTCAATACCGCACGAGGCCGCCTCGTGCGGTATTGAAATTTCTCGTTCATTGTTAGTGAACTCGTGCAGGTAAATCCCGATAATTCACGAGCAATGAGTGCGTTAACATTTTTTTAATTCAAATTGAATACACTGCAAAAAAACATCGTCAAATTTTGAGTAAGCCGAAGACATGGTGTAATGACAGTGGACGTCGAGGAGGTTGCTTCGTCACAACCCTGTGTCACGTGGTACAAATCAACCAATCAGAAAATCGGAATTCGTACAGTGTATGAAATTTGAATAATAAAATCGTATTACATTATAAGTCATGGATATGAAGTGGGATATGGTGATGGACTACAGTAAGGGTGTGGTGATGGGGATGGGGGTGATGCAGGGTGAGGATATGGTGACGGGAAGGGTGCAGGGAACAGAGGGAGCAGGATATGTTGACGGGTACGCATATGGCGACGGGGCGGCGGGTACAGGTTAGCCAACAACCGAAGCGTCCTTTGCCCCCACCAAACAAATTAACAAATTAAAGGTTATTTGTCGTTGTGTAATCCCCAAATCAAATTTTATAAACATTTCCCCTTCCATTTCGCCCTTCCCAGGGCGCGTTCGTTTGGGATCAATCCGGAATAAGAATAATTGGAATGATGCGAGTAAGCGTTTGTTTGGGAGCTATTCTCCTTCTGGAATACCTGGATTTCCATTCCGGCTATTCTGCTCCCAGGAGCAGAATAGCCGAAATATAATCCGGAATATATTCTTATTCCGGAATACCCCAAACGAACGCGCCCTTAGAATGTTTTCCAGTCGTCTTCGTCCAGTTTGAAATGAACTACCTGGTGTCAAATGAACGTCTACTGTATCATCGTAAAAATTTAGTGCGACTTAAGTTTAACAAACTCCAACAGAAAGAGAAATCTTTGTGATGTTGGAGCTGACAATCACCTGAAGGCTATTACTTAGAACGAATTTAAGTAGAGCGAAATAATTCCCCTTAAATATGAAAGTTAGAATAATATAGTACTGTAAGGCCGCGGCTTTGTTGTAGATAACAAACAACTAGAGATAAGAGCACTGCTGCGAGTTTGATACACAGGGAAACTTTTTAAGCGATCTGATAAATGCTGATTACGAAAGCCATCTTCACGAAAGAGCAATCTTGTCACACCTACGTGTAACGAAAATCAACCTGTATCAGAAAGATTCATACTGGCTTATACCTTTTTCTGAAATCTAAAAGGGACTGAAATAATTTGGTGGTCGTATTAATGAGATGACTAAATGGCGGGGTTTCGTTGAGGGTATATTTCACCTTTCGACACCTTTCCACGCGGCGCTGACCTACCTGGTGAAACGCACCCATGTTGTTTTCGTAACCATTTTTCCTTTCTTACAGAAAAAGCACATGAACTATCTTTGACCAGGAATTTAAAAACTGTGATTTCACTGACTTTTGACGTGGAAAAAAAACTCGATCTAGTCGACGTGTTTCATAATTACGCGCTGTTCAGTCACTGAGAGATTTAACGGTTTCTGTGGTGAATATCACGCCCTAACTCGTCCGAGTTTCCTTTACTGACCATTTTCTTAATTGTTAATTCACTCCATGCGACTTCATCATCAACTTCGTGTTATATTCTTCATTTAGAATATCTTTTTTCACAGAAGATTTGCAAGGCATTACTTTGACCAGCTGTACTCTATTGACAAAAAACAAATATAATTTTCAGTATTTAATGTATTACGTTTAAATTTCAGTTTCTCTACCTGAACCCGAAGCACCACTTCCCGAATCGAACGCACTGCCCTCTTCGTTTTCAGCGTGAGATTCATGTTCGAGCGAGATAGGATCGTGATCTTTTGTTCCTTGCTTATGTTTCCCCTTGGCTTCAAAGTGTCCTTTAGTCGATGTAACCAGCGCCACCATGGCGAAAAGGCAAGCAATTGCCAATGTTACCCTCATGACAAATGCTGGTCGCTTTCTCTACGTTAAATGAAAAGCGGAGATTGTAAGTTAACAGTCTATGTAAAGTAAGAATGTTGTTTTTTTCCAAGTTTTAAACCATTACTTAATAATAATAGCTTCCTCTTTTTCTTTTTCAGCTGTCGTCGAAGGAAAATTTCCTTCATTTTTCAGTTACAAAATTTAGATTCAACATTCAGTTATGGAATAAAATGTAAATGTAGCAACGTTGCTGAAATCAGTACTAATGTTTCCTTATCACATTTAAGATATCCTCTCTCACCTCCTCGAGCTAGTTCTCTTGCCCACTGTTCGTCGTCACCTGTGCCTTTGACCTGAAAATGTCAGCTTCATTCCAAGCAACTATAAATCAGAAAAGCTTTTAATTATTGATGGATATCGTATGTGCTTGTCGGATTGTTGTAACCTTGAAAAGTGTTACGTAAATATATGACCATGATATCCGACTGTCTCTCCGGCTTCACTAGATTCCTTTTTTCCTTCAAAACACTTGATCAGACACCACGGTCAACCTGAAATTCACGGGGTGCTTTGGACATGCGCAGATAGGCTAAACTCAGCAGGATTTTTTAGCGTCAGGTTAGCAGGTTGGTCAAACCCATTTCTTTATTTATATTACAGCTGACAGGGTCAATGATTCATAACTGTGGCAAGTGTAAAATTTCAGCGCGGGTAAGATAAGATAAGGGTACGGGTTGAAGTTTGTTGCGGGACGCGGCACTAGGGTTAGAGGAATATGAGTTCGAAACAGAGTTACACGGAAACTTGGTTTTACAAATGCGACACTAGCCTGAATTTCAGCCGCCTCCTCCGCTCGTTAGGTCACTCGGGGAGAGACGCGATCTCCTCGAGTGACGTAACAAGCGGAGGAGGCGGCTGAAATTCAGGCTACTGTGACACCCTCTGACTAGCGTGTCAATTTGTTTTAGAGAAAAATCACCCGTTTCCTCTTTATTCAGTTATAGGGAGTTTACGAAATCACGACGCCGAGGACAACGTCGATTAAAAATGAACTTATATTTTACTTGCGAATCTCGTGATACTCTAAAGTCGTTAAGTCTGTTTCTCACTGTCAAAACTATCTTAAAATTGAATATGGAACGCAGCGTTAAATTCGGAAGATAAATTTTAAAAATTAGCTGTCATCGTTCGCGTCCACCAGACAACGCAGAATTTGATCATCTCACGTTAGGGAGTTTAAGAAAAAAAGGGATATTAATCACTGACGACGGCGACGCCAGGGACGACGCCTAGCAAAAACTGAAGTTAAATTTTACTCTCGAATTTCGTAAGTAACTAAACCCGTTCAGAGCGGTAATCTGTCCAATAACCTGCTCAAACTAATTATGTAATGCCAGCGATTATTTCCATAACGAAATCCGAAATATTTGCCGCCGTGGTCTAGGTTCCCCAAAATACGCAAAACTTGGTCATTTCACGTTGTCGTTTGGAAGAGAACGGCAACGGAATGTACAAAGAATTATAACGCCCGTGTACAGCCATCGTTCTGCTCATTAAATCTTTTGTTTGGCGGCGTTCCCGTTGCCGTTGCCGTCGTGGTTGCTTAAGGCCCCGTTTACACGGGTCCGGACAAATTTTTGCACGGACGAATTTTGTTCCTGGACCGCCTGTTTACATGGATCCGTGCCGGATCCGTGCAAATTCTGTTCCAGTGGTGTTTACACGGATCCGTGCAAATTTTAGACCAGATGCGGCATTTGATTCCAGGCCATAACCGCGCTATGTGTGCAAAAAGTTGCACGGTTCGGGTGTTTACACGAGTCCGTACAAATATGGAACCGTGCCGGTCAAAAAGTTGACCTGCTTTTTTCAGGTCCCAAACTTGCACACTTAGGCCCCGTTTACACGGGTCCGGACAAATTTTTGCACGGACAAAAAACTTGCACGGTTCCACCTTGCGTTTACACGGGACCGGCGGAACTGGACGAATTCTTGAACGGCTAAGTGTGCAAGTTTGGGACCTGAAAAAAGCAGGTCCGCTTTTTGACCGGCACGGTTCCATATTTGTACGGACTCGTGTAAACACCCGAACCGTGCAACTTTTTGCACACATAGCGCGGTTATGGCCTGGAATCAAATGCCGCATCTGGTCTAAAATTTGCACGGATCCGTGTAAACACCACTGGAACAGAATTTGCACGGATCCGGCACGGATCCATGTAAACAGGCGGTCCAGGAACAAAATTCGTCCGTGCAAAAATTTGTCCGGACCCGTGTAAACGGGGCCTTAGCCGTTCAAAAATTCGTCCAGTTCCGCCGGTCCCGTGTAAACGCAAGGTGGAACCGTGCAAGTTTTTGTCCGTGCAAAAATTTGTCCGGACCCGTGTAAACGGGGCCTAAGTTCCCTTTTAAAACCACGACGGCAACGGCAACGTCGCTAAACAAAAGGTTTAATGAAGAGAACAATTGCTGTGCACGGGCGTTTTAATTCTTGGTACATTTCTTTGCCGTCCTCTGCAAAAAGTGTGATTATTATACAATAGTAAATAGGGTGGTCTATCTTGTATGGGGTCTCAGACCCTTTTATAGACCCTCCCTGGCATTTTTACTCTATTTTCATTCCACCCATGTATTCCCTTGCTGAAATTGTAATAAATAAATAAATAAAAAAGACAACGTGAAATGATTAAATTCTGCGTTGTCTGGTGGACGGGAACGACGACGGCTAATTTTTAGAATTTATCTTCCGAGTTTAATGCTGCGTTCAATATTCAATTTTAAGATAGTTTTGACAGTGAGAAACAGCGACTTTAGAGTATCGCGAGATTCGCAATTAAAATATAAGTTCCTTTTCAATCGACGTTGTCCTCGGCGTCGGCGTCGCGGTTTCTTAAACTTCCTGTTGTCTTTTTGCAGAGGACGGCAAAGAAAAGTACCAAGAATTAAAAAGGACGTGCACAGCCATTGTTCTGTTCATTAAACCTTGTGTTTAGCGACGTTGCCGTTGCCGTTGCCGTTGCAGTTGCCGTCGTGGTTTTATTAAACTCCCAAAAATGGCACCGCTGACACGTCCCTCGCTTATCCATCAGTTAACACGCTTACGACCAAACATATGTAACTAGAGACTGTCGATAAGACAATAATTCAATCAGTTTTATTTAGTATATATAGGTAATCGTTTGAATGCGAAAAAATCGGAGTGATATTTGAAATTTCCATGAAAATTGAACGAGCCTTTAGGCCAGAAGAAGGCGCGGTGGACTCATGGTTAGTGCGCCGACTCCAGAGCGAGCGGTCCGGGTTCGAGCCCTGGCCAGCCAGTTGTGTTGTGTTCTTGGGCAAGAGAGAGTGCCACGAATTTAATAACCTTGCGATGGACTAGCATCCTTAAGGTGATTCCCTAATGAAAGAACCCGCCATAAATTTCCGTTGATTAATATGGATATGCACTTTTCGGCCCGTTATGTTTCTCCCTGTAGAATTTATTTCATTTGCCAAAAAAGAGTAGCCATAGATTTCTACTTTTCTTTTTTCTCAGTTATTGAGGACACTGCTGTCATTGAAATCATGAAATAAAAAACATAGGTCACCGTGCTCGTTTCACAGAAAATTAATGAGCAATTATTTCTCTGCCGAGGGTTGCCTGAGGGAAATCTCTTATAAATGTGCACGCGCTCGACCAGACGCTCGACCATTTCGCAGTAGGGATGCGCAATGCAATACTGAGGAATCACCTTTTCTCCGTCATATCGTGAACCTTGAAATCATACAAAACTGAAACCAAAGTCGATCTATTTGTTTGAAGTGAAGGAAAAGACCCAAATGTAATGAAGGAACCCGAAGACTGTGACAGCAAAGTTACCAATAAATCTGTGAGAGATGAGGTTACAACAAAGAAGGAATTAACGCCATGTTAACAATGAGTCTGGTTGATCATTGTGAGAGAAGCTAAAAAAAAGCTGCCAAAAGTTTGAATTAAGCTGGAGGAGTAATTTTTTTCTAGAACTGTAGGGAAATTTGACCGATTCTGCTAAAAGGCTGTGAAACGTGTAAGATTACAAAGGCCGATGAACGAAAACGGAGCAGTTTCCACTGAATTTCAATGCCTGATCTGAGACGAATACGAGAGAAATTAAAGGAACATGGCAGCTTACATGGCTAGATAGGAGAGCTAGAGTGTAACCATAGCGGGGGCGCAAAACAGTGTTGGGCTGAGAGCTGGACGCGCCTGCTGGCACGATGAAAATAGATGATGATAAAGGGAGTGAAGACTGCTTATAGTTTCTACTAAAAATAAGACTGTGAGCTCCAGCTTTCTTATTTTATTTGGCCGGAAAAGCCAAGCTGAAGCCAATTATCAAACTCAGTGCTGAGAAGCCAGTGAAAGAGCTGTAATCTATTAATTGTGGCTGGTCTATAAAAAGACATTGAATATTTGAAAAACAGAGTTTTGTTCTTGCAAAACCACGCTGGCCTCATCATCTGTCGACATCTTATGCAAATCACGAACTCGCATTCTAAAAAAGTGCAATCTGACCCAGTACAACGTGGATACAACAGTATACTGACCGTGCAAAGGTAGCTGTCATGAGCTGTGTAACAGTCACTTTGAATAATTTGCCTCTAACTAATGCACGCATGGCTTCAAGGGATATTTCGGGGATAAAATCAAACACCAAGAGGGTCATGTGACATTTCCTCTAAATATCTGTCCAGTGGCGAGTGACATTTGCGAAAAATAATGACGTTATGTTCTAGCTTTATCAGCCTCGTCCGTCCTTGGCTCAAAGCGCGGTGCGCGTGGAGTTGTGGGCTTGCTGAAGGTTTCGATCATCAAGCCGAAAACTGACGGCGCCTGGGGACGAGGCTGATTTAATCGTTACTTGTCTACGTACAGTGAAACGTGGGAAGAAGAATTTTGGGACTCAAGCTGGTGTCCACTTAATATGGGGTCCACTTACATGTGGTTACCCTGTGCAATTGATTGCAACATGTGATGAGACTAGCGCTCAGAGATCTGACAAGTATTCTTCATCAAAGATTATGAGTGTGTTCGACGCCGTCACTTTAACATCGCTACCTTAAATGATTTCACTACCTGACTTTCAACCTATATTGTGTTCACGTGACGTCATCATATTCTTAAATCCAAAACTAGAGGGACTAGAGGTTTTAACCTCATCAAGCCAAGCCAGGGAAAAGGCCCTGGGAACAAGGTTGGCATAAGAGTCGGGGGGGGGGGGGTACTTAACAAAGTTTAATACGGGGAGGCTCCGCCCCGAGGTCCAACCCCTTACCATTTCATATACCATTTTGACAGAAACAGGTACCTCTTTTATATACCTTTTGTTGAAAAAAGGTACCCCTTTCACATACCTTCTTTTGGAAGTCTTGTTCTCATTTTCATGTAGTGCTTAATAAATAAACTGATACAGCCATAAGGGGTGTCTATTTGAAGTATTATAATTAAAGGCCCTTTTAAATGCCTAAATGACCGATTTCCCTACCCTTTTATATACCTCAGCTTGTGAAATGCCTACCCTTTCATATACCTGAAGCCTCAAAAAGGTACCCCTTTCGGGCGGAGCCTCCCCGTATAGGCCATTATAGGGAGTACCCCCCCCCCCCCCCCCGGCATAAGAGGTGCTGAATATATATCTGTTTGCAACTTCCAGCTCAGTAGCAGCGCATTTTGAACTTCGGAGGTTTGGTGGTGCGTGACATAAAGCTAAGATCGCATTTGTCGAAAAATTTGTTTTAGTGTGGTGATTTTTAGCCGTTTTAGGAGTTAAAGTATCGAGAAAAGTGCTTGTAAAAATGTCAAAAAGAAAAAAAAGGTAAATGTGCTTATTTAAATACTTGTTTTTTTAGTGCAGGCAATTAGTCCCCTGGATAACCAAAGTAAGTTTCAGATGTTTATACTATTTTCCAGCCGAACACCAATATGGCTCTGCCCGTATAAACTTTTTGCACAAAACATTTCCACGAATACCTCAACTTTGGGCCGGCGCACACTTCTTTAACTTGGAGAACTGTCTTCTTTATTGATCCTCTATAATATCACAATGTCGTGAATTATTATTTATCCACTGAATGGTAGCCTGTGTTACAGCCGCCTCTCCCCGTAAAAAATCGGAGGATTTTTTTCGATTTTTTACGGGGAGAGGCGGCTGTAACACAGGCTA
>JAHPZR010042916.1:17500-22218 GCA_019787425.1 Platygyra sinensis | reverse complement strand
CAAACCATAAAACAAATAGATGGACATGCCTAGAAAAACAGCAGTAATGAAACTGACTTAACACAAACGCCATATAAAACTTTTGAAAGTCCAAGAGTGTGCGAGCCTTCTCACTTTCGTATCCAGTCCTCGCTCCCCGTTAGAGGCTGAAGTATTCAGGTTGTTTTTACTTGCGTATAAGCATGAGCAACATACACAGACACGGTAAGATATAGATAACCAGCGCCTTTTGCTGGGGAATTCGCCACTGTCTTGTGCTTATGTGATAGAAAAACCAGTCCCGGGATACGAGATGAAGGAAGCAACAATACATCGTTCGCGAGTTCTTTTTTTACCCAAGGAGAGCGTCAGGGGAGTGTAAAGGAAAGATTTTACGCGTTTTTCCATCTACTAGACTACGAGTAGACACTCTTTCACTTAGTCCGTCGAGAAAACCGAGAAAAACAAATGGCCGCGTTAACTCGCCCCCAGGTTTTTTTCCTCGTGGTTCATTTACTGTCTTGCTCGACGGACTAGGCGAAAGAGGGACTACTCGTAGTCATCTGTGTTTAATTATGAACGCATTTCATTTCCTAAAGACTGAGCTTAGCCGATAAATGGAAGTAAGACCACTTCTACCAGACGTTGCTTCCGCCATTCGTTACCTCGTTCTGTTCGCACACAGTAGTAACTATGTCGAAAGTACTTTTACCTGCATAATTTAAACAAAACTGTAATATTTATGCTATGATGTCAGAGACACGGGATAAAACCCGTGCGCCCAGCCGTGGAGAGGACCGACGGCTAGAGACTGGGCCAAGACCGTGCGTAGAGGCAATTCCAATTTGCAAAAAATCTCGATTTGATCGCTTGCACGCCCGCAAGGGATCGACGTTTTTCCCGCAAACGCTCATGGGAGGCCAGCAAAGGGACACGGGCGCGAGGACTTGCGGGATCGGCGTCTTTGCCACGAGCTTTGTCCTTGGTTTAGATCTCGAGTTCAAGCGTCCCTGAAAAGCGTTTGTATTTGCCGGCCTCCATTACTATTTCAGCTCGATTAAATTAGCTCGCTTCGAAATGGCCGAGATTATGATCTAAAACAAATTGAAAACGCTTTCAGAGATCCTGAAGATGGATTTTGGGGGAAAAACAGCTCAGAGAGTCCTGAAGTATACTAGATCGAAATTCGAGGCCAGTGTGGTTCATTTGCGACTAAATAGCTAAATCAGTATAGTACCTTCCGATCGTCAGAATTACCCAAGGATAACAATAAGGTGGCAGGCCTGCGCGACTCCCATTCACGTGTAGTAGCCGCTTAGGAAGTTTTGCCCCTTTTGTATGGTACGATCGGAGGATCTTTGAATATTTCGCTAAGCACTAATCCTGTGTTTTCAGGGAGACATT
Organism: Platygyra sinensis; assembly: GCA_019787425.1. Taxonomy (NCBI): domain Eukaryota; kingdom Metazoa; phylum Cnidaria; class Anthozoa; order Scleractinia; family Merulinidae; genus Platygyra; species Platygyra sinensis. Next base: position 20,835 of record JAHPZR010042916.1, on the reverse strand, counting down.
TCGTCAGAGTAAAGCCGTTAGAGGTCATATTTCTGTGTGGCTTCCGCTGTTATCCGCTTGTAATTTGCAGAGTTTTACACCTCTGTTTTTTTGCCAGTTTTTTTCTCTTGATATTGCAAGATATGTTGTAGGTTCTCTCAAATGTTAGCTCTGGAGGAATAAAGTTTGAAATATTCCTTTGGCATCTCGTTTATTTGGATGGCTTATTTTCACAGAGTAATCTTACGGCAGGGATCCAAATGTAAATGTTTTGCGGCGTTTTCATTGACGACAAAAAGCTTGACTCTAAAAATTTGCATATATGGCGACTGTAACGCGATACTCATGTTTACATTTCACTTCTGTTGTGCTTTCGAGATACGTTTGCTCGTACACTCTTTTCTTTTCTAAGGATGTTATTTTTCCGGCCCAGACTGAACATTCTTATTTTTCTGCCGATTTTAGGCTGAAAATATTCTTGTATTATTCTTACATTATAGCTTATGGCATTTTCGTTTTATTTAGAATTTATTAGGCTATCAAGTACAAGTGTTTGGTTTCTGGATCTGGATCGCGTTCAGCACATTGTCCATGTGCTCTGGACACCACTTTTCGTAGCGCGGCCAAGATGTCACGTCAAAATATATTCTTATATAAAAAAGAGTTCATATCAAGACAATTGGTTTTTTTTTAGTATCTGACTAGAACAATAACGTTCAATATTATTGTTTCAATGAGCAGAAATATAAGAAAGCGGGGGCAGCTTTAGTGATAACTAATACTAGTTTATGTTAGTATGTGAGCATTCTTACTTGAAAATGATACCGTCGCTTGCCATGGAATATAGCATTCTGGGTAGCGGTACCAGTGCTCCCAGTGCAGATGACGTCAGTCCGCACAGGGCTCCAACAGCGATGATGTATTTGGCCCAGGGAGCCCCTCTCAAGGCAAACACGTTTGGCAATGTCCCATCCTCAGGAAGTGTCTTGTAGGGCCACATAAGAGTTAGGACAGCAGAAACACCAAAATATGCCACAAAACAGATAGCTGAGGAAAAGGAAACGTTTGATGTTAGCAGAGAATAATTCTGTATATGTTTCGACCGGGAACAAAAGTTGCTGAACCCTTCTCAGCCCAAACCGTAATACAAAGAGGATGATACAAGGGCCATGGGCGCGCGTAGATAGGGAATATCTTCCAAGTGTTCAAATCGATATCTCACGAGTTAGCGCAGCGGACGAGTAAAATATTTGAAAACTGAAGAGAAGAGGTATTCTACAAGTCCTATATCTACAAGCAACAATATATTATTCTGTTTATTATATAGACATACTGATAACGAAGTTTTGGACGATTTTCTGAAGATTTTCGACCTCTTTCCGAAGATTTGCATAGATTCTTCAAAAATTGTCCGAAGGCCACACGAATGTTTCCCCAAAATTTCCGCAGATTACCGAAGATAACCGAAGATTGCCGAAGACTTTCCAGGAAGATCCGAAGATGTTTCGATAATACAACAACAAATTTAACTAAAGTTTATGGGCCTGCTCGCACTACGCGAAGTTTTGTTTGATTTGTCAAAAAATCACTGAAAAATCTTTCTATTTCTAGTGCGAACAATGTTTTACACCCAACAAGATTTTTGCAAGCACAACGAAACTTCAAAGATTCCGACCACTAGCTTTGGAGGCTGTAAGCCACTAGAACTATTTAAGTCAAAAAATGTAATGAAATTGTAGCCAATAAAATATGGCTGTTCCCACTGCTAATTCACCTCAATGCCAAGACGACTCAAAGTTGTATCCGTGAACAGAGTAAATAATTGTTGTCCCAGTTATGCAACAAAAGCACTTCATCTCGCATCCTGACCAAACAGGCCACGCACGGTCCAGTGTCAAACCTACTACAAATGAGCAATCGTGAACAATCGAAAACGCAAATTGTCTCGTATACACGTGCTTTGCAATGATGTGGTTCTTTTTCGCCGAGGTCAAAAAATCTTAGTCCAGTCTGCATTGGGACGAGTGAAAACAAGTTCAAAAGAAACCTCAAAACGTCGAACAGAACGAAAGAAGCTAGTCTGCTGGCAGCCGGTTTTTTTAAGCATTTTTTGTCATCGCGAACGCCAAAGGGCGGTATGGCGTTGGTCTTATAGAGAAGAACCTACAAGAAGGCGAGACAAAGGTGGTATGGCCGAGTGGGAAAGAAGGCGTGAGGCCCAAAGACCCTGAAAAAAACTTTGAGGGACGACCAATTTGCAGTCTTCACAAAAAAGTCAATTTCTGGTGGTAGTCACTTGAAGGGATAGAAGGGAAGGCACTTCTTCCCTCTGTGACATTACATGCACCAAACACATTTTTGTTTTGAAGTTCAAATAAGGAATAACAAAGAAGGCACTTAGTTTTTTTAAAATTCTAAGAAAGAAGAAGAAGTATGACTCGGGAAGCAAGCACAGATCCATTTAACAAATTGACATCAGTTTTTCATGCGTCTCTCCTTTTTTTGATCATGAATTTTGTCATAACATTGTCAAAGAAGCTGTGGATCCACGAGGCGATAGCTGAGTGGATCCGCAGACTACTTTGACAATGTTGTAACAAAATTCATTGTCTATAACAGGACAGACACATGAAAAACTGCCTTCCATTTGTTTTTTTACGATAACAAACAGTCAAATTGTCCACTCTTGCTCGTTGCCACGTTGCATAAATTATAAATTCAACATAGCCAAAAAATAGCCAATAAGCACACGAGAATTTGTGCTGTTACTGTAAAATACACCATTGAAGTTTATGTAATACAGTGTCACCCAAACCACAAAATGAAAGCTAACTGCAAGCAAACCAAGATGGAACTAACCGCAAACAAACAAGAGTGGAACTAACCGCAAGCGTTTTGTTTCACCATATATATACCTGCCAACTTTTTCTGAGATATAGGCGTGAGATTTTTATCCTGGGAGTGCTGAGATTTATGAAGACGACACGATCATTTCCGAAGATTCCCGAAGAAGTCCGAAGTCTTCCGAAGACGTCCGAAGACTACCGAAGTTGAAGTTATCGAGAAAACGCTTAGCCACAAGGACCGACGTTAGTTGATAACATCAGCGCTATAGTTCGCTCCCAGTGCTTTTCACTTCAAAAATCGGAGATCGCGAGGTAAGGTATTGTCATTTATTCATTTTACACATGGTTTTCGTTCCTTACACGCGTCTGAGTTAACATATTTTTGGAAATTGTGTCAAGAAAGACGGCAACAACTCACATTTTTCAATCAGGCGTGAGAAATTGGCCCGCAGGCGTGAGACTCGTGAGTTTTCAACCCGCAGGCGTGAGACTCACGCCTAAGGCGTGAGA
>JAHPZR010042916.1:0-10000 GCA_019787425.1 Platygyra sinensis | reverse complement strand
AAGTAGCGTAAAACAGAGTGAATATTTCCCATGTAACTATCAGAATGTTTTAGGATTTAGGGATACTACTTACTCTATTTAAAATGATCTTACTGATTCAATTATCGCTCAAGATTTCGGCTTCACCTGCGGTGGATTTCTGTATAGAGTAAGCTGGTTACTCCAATGTTTAAATAGGCCTTTTACAACAAACGATCACATGGTACAAAAATCCGCCATGCTGGAGGGCAAGCTCATTATTATTCCCGCACTGGGACTTGAAAACAAAGAGACCTCAGCCAGTCAAGCGTGACTGGCCTTTGTTTAATGTCCCACTGCGGGAATAATAATGAGCTTGCCCTCCAGCATGGCGGATTTTGTACCATGTGATTGTTTGTTGCAAAAGGCCTATTGCCTCAATTGTGTCCGGAATTATTTCAAATGCACTAATTCTGGAAATCCTGATCTTTCCTTATGCATTTCAAAAGTTAATAAACGTTGACGAGCTTGTATGACAGGCAGCATAATGGGAAAGGTGTTTTTAAAAAAGGAAAGTATGTAGAATTTAATTATTGCTTTTTCGAGAAACGAGATCTAGAAAACGCATCCTAATTTCGTTTGCAGCCGCGAGAAAAAATTGGTAGTCACTGGAAGGGATAGATGAGAAGGCCCTCCTTCCTATTGTGACATTTCATGACCTTTTATATAAAGTAACAGTGACTGAGACCACGTAAGCACAGCACATTACAGACCTCTCAACCTCAAAACACCGAAAATCTGGAGACTGATGCAAAAAAATCTGGAGATTTCAGTAAAAATCTGGAGATTTATTGACCGGCAGACAAAACCAAGTAAACACAGGTTCTAATTAAGAGAAAGTGTTTGTCTTTTTGCTTATAATGTCATTAGGTTCATCGGCAACTTCCGCCATTTTGAAAACGTGATTAAAATGTGAGCGACTGGTAATGATGACCTAATTTGGAACAAGTGCTATATATGGTCATAGACGACAGTCCGTCGTGGACTGAACAGCTGGGTAACGGTTTGTTAAGTTTAACTATAGATTCGCACAGAATTGGCGCAAGAAACTCACCTAAGCAAGCCAAAACTGAAATTATACAACAAAAAATTTATTGTCAGCTTGCGCCTCTATTTATCGTGAGATTTGTCTGTCTTGTCGTGAGACCGCGAGATTGAACTGAAAACCGTGAGTCTCATGACAAAATCGTGAGACTTGAGAGGTCTGACACTATATATGTATACCTGCCAACTCTCACGCCTTAGGCGTGAGTCTCACGCCTGCGGGTTGAAAACTCACGAGTCTCACGCCTGCGGGCCAATTTCTCACGCCTGATTGAAAAATGTGAGTTGTTGCCGTCTTTCTTGACACAATTTCCAAAAATATGTTAACTCAGACGCGTGTAAGGAACGAAAACCATGTGTAAAATGAATAAATGACAATACCTTACCTCGCGATCTCCGATTTTTGAAGTGAAAAGCACTGGGAGCGAACTATAGCGCTGATGTTATCAACTAACGTCGGTCCTTGTGGCTAAGCGTTTTCTCGATAACTTCAACTTCGGTAGTCTTCGGACGTCTTCGGAAGACTTCGGACTTCTTCGGGAATCTTCGGAAATGATCGTGTCGTCTTCATAAATCTCAGCACTCCCAGGATAAAAATCTCACGCCTATATCTCAGAAAAAGTTGGCAGGTATATATATGGTGAAACAAAACGCTTGCGGTTAGTTCCACTCTTGTTTGTTTGCGGTTAGTTCCATCTTGGTTTGCTTGCAGTTAGCTTTCATTTTGTGGTTTGGGTGACACTGTATTACATAAACTTCAATGGTGTATTTTACAGTAACAGCACAAATTCTCGTGTGCTTATTGGCTATTTTTTGGCTATGTTGAATTTATAATTTATGCAACGTGGCAACGAGCAAGAGTGGACAATTTGACTGTTTGTTATCGTAAAAAAACAAATGGAAGGCAGTTTTTCATGTGTCTGTCCTGTTATAGACAATGAATTTTGTTACAACATTGTCAAAGTAGTCTGCGGATCCACTCAGCTATCGCCTCGTGGATCCACAGCTTCTTTGACAATGTTATGACAAAATTCATGATCAAAAAAAGGAGAGACGCATGAAAAACTGATGTCAATTTGTTAAATGGATCTGTGCTTGCTTCCCGAGTCATACTTCTTCTTCTTTCTTAGAATTTTAAAAAAACTAAGTGCCTTCTTTGTTATTCCTTATTTGAACTTCAAAACAAAAATGTGTTTGGTGCATGTAATGTCACAGAGGGAAGAAGTGCCTTCCCTTCTATCCCTTCAAGTGACTACCACCAGAAATTGACTTTTTTGTGAAGACTGCAAATTGGTCGTCCCTCAAAGTTTTTTTCAGGGTCTTTGGGCCTCACGCCTTCTTTCCCACTCGGCCATACCACCTTTGTCTCGCCTTCTTGTAGGTTCTTCTCTATAAGACCAACGCCATACCGCCCTTTGGCGTTCGCGATGACAAAAAATGCTTAAAAAAACCGGCTGCCAGCAGACTAGCTTCTTTCGTTCTGTTCGACGTTTTGAGGTTTCTTTTGAACTTGTTTTCACTCGTCCCAATGCAGACTGGACTAAGATTTTTTGACCTCGGCGAAAAAGAACCACATCATTGCAAAGCACGTGTATACGAGACAATTTGCGTTTTCGATTGTTCACGATTGCTCATTTGTAGTAGGTTTGACACTGGACCGTGCGTGGCCTGTTTGGTCAGGATGCGAGATGAAGTGCTTTTGTTGCATAACTGGGACAACAATTATTTACTCTGTTCACGGATACAACTTTGAGTCGTCTTGGCATTGAGGTGAATTAGCAGTGGGAACAGCCATATTTTATTGGCTACAATTTCATTACATTTTTTGACTTAAATAGTTCTAGTGGCTTACAGCCTCCAAAGCTAGTGGTCGGAATCTTTGAAGTTTCGTTGTGCTTGCAAAAATCTTGTTGGGTGTAAAACATTGTTCGCACTAGAAATAGAAAGATTTTTCAGTGATTTTTTGACAAATCAAACAAAACTTCGCGTAGTGCGAGCAGGCCCATAAACTTTAGTTAAATTTGTTGTTGTATTATCGAAACATCTTCGGATCTTCCTGGAAAGTCTTCGGCAATCTTCGGTTATCTTCGGTAATCTGCGGAAATTTTGGGGAAACATTCGTGTGGCCTTCGGACAATTTTTGAAGAATCTATGCAAATCTTCGGAAAGAGGTCGAAAATCTTCAGAAAATCGTCCAAAACTTCGTTATCAGTATGTCTATATAATAAACAGAATAATATATTGTTGCTTGTAGATATAGGACTTGTAGAATACCTCTTCTCTTCAGTTTTCAAATATTTTACTCGTCCGCTGCGCTAACTCGTGAGATATCGATTTGAACACTTGGAAGATATTCCCTATCTACGCGCGCCCATGGCCCTTGTATCATCCTCTTTGTATTACGGTTTGGGCTGAGAAGGGTTCAGCAACTTTTGTTCCCGGTCGAAACATATACAGAATTATTCTCTGCTAACATCAAACGTTTCCTTTTCCTCAGCTATCTGTTTTGTGGCATATTTTGGTGTTTCTGCTGTCCTAACTCTTATGTGGCCCTACAAGACACTTCCTGAGGATGGGACATTGCCAAACGTGTTTGCCTTGAGAGGGGCTCCCTGGGCCAAATACATCATCGCTGTTGGAGCCCTGTGCGGACTGACGTCATCTGCACTGGGAGCACTGGTACCGCTACCCAGAATGCTATATTCCATGGCAAGCGACGGTATCATTTTCAAGTAAGAATGCTCACATACTAACATAAACTAGTATTAGTTATCACTAAAGCTGCCCCCGCTTTCTTATATTTCTGCTCATTGAAACAATAATATTGAACGTTATTGTTCTAGTCAGATACTAAAAAAAAACCAATTGTCTTGATATGAACTCTTTTTTATATAAGAATATATTTTGACGTGACATCTTGGCCGCGCTACGAAAAGTGGTGTCCAGAGCACATGGACAATGTGCTGAACGCGATCCAGATCCAGAAACCAAACACTTGTACTTGATAGCCTAATAAATTCTAAATAAAACGAAAATGCCATAAGCTATAATGTAAGAATAATACAAGAATATTTTCAGCCTAAAATCGGCAGAAAAATAAGAATGTTCAGTCTGGGCCGGAAAAATAACATCCTTAGAAAAGAAAAGAGTGTACGAGCAAACGTATCTCGAAAGCACAACAGAAGTGAAATGTAAACATGAGTATCGCGTTACAGTCGCCATATATGCAAATTTTTAGAGTCAAGCTTTTTGTCGTCAATGAAAACGCCGCAAAACATTTACATTTGGATCCCTGCCGTAAGATTACTCTGTGAAAATAAGCCATCCAAATAAACGAGATGCCAAAGGAATATTTCAAACTTTATTCCTCCAGAGCTAACATTTGAGAGAACCTACAACATATCTTGCAATATCAAGAGAAAAAAACTGGCAAAAAAACAGAGGTGTAAAACTCTGCAAATTACAAGCGGATAACAGCGGAAGCCACACAGAAATATGACCTCTAACGGCTTTACTCTGACGAAATGTCTCCCTGAAAACACAGGATTAGTGCTTAGCGAAATATTCAAAGATCCTCCGATCGTACCATACAAAAGGGGCAAAACTTCCTAAGCGGCTACTACACGTGAATGGGAGTCGCGCAGGCCTGCCACCTTATTGTTATCCTTGGGTAATTCTGACGATCGGAAGGTACTATACTGATTTAGCTATTTAGTCGCAAATGAACCACACTGGCCTCGAATTTCGATCTAGTATACTTCAGGACTCTCTGAGCTGTTTTTCCCCCAAAATCCATCTTCAGGATCTCTGAAAGCGTTTTCAATTTGTTTTAGATCATAATCTCGGCCATTTCGAAGCGAGCTAATTTAATCGAGCTGAAATAGTAATGGAGGCCGGCAAATACAAACGCTTTTCAGGGACGCTTGAACTCGAGATCTAAACCAAGGACAAAGCTCGTGGCAAAGACGCCGATCCCGCAAGTCCTCGCGCCCGTGTCCCTTTGCTGGCCTCCCATGAGCGTTTGCGGGAAAAACGTCGATCCCTTGCGGGCGTGCAAGCGATCAAATCGAGATTTTTTGCGGCTATATACCGGAAATACCTACATTCTCTCTTCTTCTCTCTCTATTACGCGGGGAGTCCTAAGGTGCCTCCTCGGGTTTTTGGCCCTCTGGGGCCAAAAACCCTGCGGGGGCAAAAACCTACTACAACACAAATAGAATTAACGTAACATGATGGACCCTAAAGAATTTGTCTTGGTTTCTTGAGCTACTTGGCTTGTTCCACGTTCGATTTCTACCGCCTTTTCTGGGACTCTTGCTTGTGTCGGGTAATTCGTACTTGCTTTTAGCCGTCATTGAAATGATGTTGTAGTTTTTACCGAGTCAAAAGTAGGGGCACGAAACCCTGGGAGGGGGGGGGGGGGGAGTACTCCCTTATAAGAGCTTGATGGGGACGTGCGGCCAGCCAGGGTATGTTTCTGGGAGTTTTGTCTTAAACAGGTTATCGAATTTGTCATTTTTTGTCTTAATCAGGGTATTGGTTTATCAAATTTTGTCTTAAATGGATATCTTTTCTTGGATGATAAACGGCAAATTTTTTACAAGCTGTTGTAAATTATCATTGACTTCCGTTTACTTTGGCATTGATACATGCTTTGGCATTATTAAATTTCCATTGATTACACAACAAGAAAGCCACACAATTTGTAACTGCAACTTTTAATCTATGTCTCAAACAGGGTATCAAAAATCGGAATTCTGTCTTAAACAGGGTAGGAAAATCAGTGATATTTGTCTTGAACAGGGTCAGGGTATGAGGGGCCGGGCCGCACCTCCCCACCCAGGAATATATCGAGTACCCCCCCCCCTCCGCCGGGCACGAAACTTTCCTCCAGATATCTAAATATAGGTTTATCTGAGGGTAGACTGCCCCAGATATTAAAGGTGATGGGAAATACACACTCTTTGTAATGAGCTCCAACAAATCGCGATTAAAACCCGACTTATGGCTAGCCCCGTGTAGTGACCGGCAGGATGAACCGAATCCGCGCTTTGCTTGGCTACCCGAGCGGGCAAGATGGCGCTATCTTGCCCGGCCCTCGGGGTTACCTGCTGTGTCCTCCAAGTTAATATTTTTTCTTTTACGTATAATATATCCTTTATTGACCAAGCCATCTTGAACTCCCGCTCACTCAATAACTCGACTACATTATTTTCAGGTTCCTTGCAAAGGTCAACCCCAGACAGAAGTCCCACTGATTGCTACGGTTTTATCTGGAGTCATGGCCGCGCTTCTTGCCTTTATTTTTGACCTGCACGCTTTGGTGGAAATGATGTCAATTGGAACACTTTTGGCTTACACCATTGTTGCTGTGTGTGTATTGATTCTGAGATACCAGCCTGGGACCATTGGCCTTGTCAAACAACCGAAAACTGAGGAAGAAAACCTGGACACTCCCGTAAATGGCGAAAACACGTCTAATGAAGATTCATTATTGTTATTAGGAGATGGAGTTTTCAGACCCGTTCTACGCCTTCAGCAAGAACTGCCCTGTTAGCACAGATTGCTACATGTGGGTCTTGTATTTTTTTCTGCAGGACTCTGCGCCATAATTATATGGGGCTCGCAAGATATTTTACAAGCAAAGTGGTGGGCCATTATTATAGTGGTTTTATTGGGCTTGAGTCTAACAGCCACCATTATTGTCCTCTTCTGGTTACCCCAGAATAAGACACCCCTGGCGTTCAAGGTCCCGTTTGTGCAGTACTCCCACTAGTGTCGATGTTCATCAACATATTCCTGATCCTGAAGCTGTCATACCTGACGTGGTTGAGGTTCGCAGTTTGGATGGTGATTGGTGAGTTTACATTCTAGTTTGTACCATGTTCTTGTTCTTGTTCGAGGTTGGTCTTTCCCCAGCCCCACCCCCCTTAAATTTTACCGCGCGTGTCCCATGCGCCGGGTTAAAATTTCGTTACACTTACGATCTCGACGAACTCAAGACAATAGAGGGTCCGTGGACAGACTAAGGTAGCGGGGGAGAACTCTTGTCAGTGACCAAGGTCTTCCTCCACCATACCGCCGGCAATTAAGGATGAGATCAAATTGGAATTGCCTCTACGCACGGTCTTGGCCCAGTCTCTAGCCGTCGGTCCTCTCCACGGCTGGGCGCACGGGTTTTATCCCGTGTCTCTGACATCATAGCATAAATATTACAGTTTTGTTTAAATTATGCAGGTAAAAGTACTTTCGACATAGTTACTACTGTGTGCGAACAGAACGAGGTAACGAATGGCGGAAGCAACGTCTGGTAGAAGTGGTCTTACTTCCATTTATCGGCTAAGCTCAGTCTTTAGGAAATGAAATGCGTTCATAATTAAACACAGATGACTACGAGTAGTCCCTCTTTCGCCTAGTCCGTCGAGCAAGACAGTAAATGAACCACGAGGAAAAAAACCTGGGGGCGAGTTAACGCGGCCATTTGTTTTTCTCGGTTTTCTCGACGGACTAAGTGAAAGAGTGTCTACTCGTAGTTCTAGTAGATGGAAAAACGCGTAAAATCTTTCCTTTACACTCCCCTGACGCTCTCCTTGGGTAAAAAAAGAACTCGCGAACGATGTATTGTTGCTTCCTTCATCTCGTATCCCGGGACTGGTTTTTCTATCACATAAGCACAAGACAGTGGCGAATTCCCCAGCAAAAGGCGCTGGTTATCTATATCTTACCGTGTCTGTGTATGTTGCTCATGCTTATACGCAAGTAAAAACAACCTGAATACTTCAGCCTCTAACGGGGAGCGAGGACTGGATACGAAAGTGAGAAGGCTCGCACACTCTTGGACTTTCAAAAGTTTTATATGGCGTTTGTGTTAAGTCAGTTCATTACTGCTGTTTTTCTAGGCATGTCCATCTATTTGTTTTATGGTTTGCGGCACAGTGTGGAGGGCGAAAGGCAAAGAGGGAGTCACACACGGATGGCTGGGATGGAAATCGCACTTGACACCGGTTAGCACAGTGGGCGAAATGCCGACCTTGAGCCAAGCGTTGTGGGGGGGGGGGGGGGGGGGGGGGGGAGTGGACTCCGCCACTAGCTTAGCAGAAGAATTTCATAACACTAGAAGAGCGAACTCTACGACTTTACAAGGAAGTGTTAGTAAGGAATTAGACTTATTATACACATTTTTTAATAAATAGTTTGAGGCGAAGCAAACGCCATATTTTCAGACCATGCTAAACACGCATGCCAGGCTTAATAGTTACTGGTGGAAGTTTATTTTGATAACATTTTTAAAATAACAGTACAATGGGTCTACACAGAGGGATAAATGACCATGAACACAGATAAGCTTGTCTTATTGCACGGTTCATTAAAAAACATCTGCGGTTGTATGATTGTCGTTTTTAGATTGGGACTATTAAAAACAAATCTATTTAGAATAAAAGAGGTAAAAAAGGAATTAAAAGCGGCCAGTCTCGGTCTGAAAAATGGGGGTTTTTGCAAAAGAAAAAAAAAATATATATATATATATATATATATTTATACGTAAGAGTTTAACTTGATTGGTTATTATTATTACAGGACTAAATTGTGGGTAAAGCCTGCAAGCAAGAGACGGTAATGATTTCGCGTAATGGCACCCGTGAAACAAGGATAAGAACGCCTTTCTAAGAAAGCGTTTTTCTTCTGCGATTCTAAGGACGACATTACCTGTTTTAGATGTAATCGATTAGAGTTAAAATAAAACAAAAGCTTGCTGTTAGATTCTTTGAAAGTAATAGTCACTATAACCTGAATAACTAATATATATACAAAAAATAAAATGTGTTTTTATTCATAATAAGTGTCCTCGCGATCAATCCAGGGTAATTTTGCATAATGCATTTTGTGGTATTGCTTTGGTGTCATCGAATTCAGGTTTCCGAAGCGTATCTGGGAGGTGGTGGGTGGGTGTTCGATCGAAACCACTAAATCCTCTTAATTAAAAAACTGAGACACGTCGCCTCAGAATGCCGAAAATCCCATTTGCGCGGACCCTCAATCTTAAAAATTTTCCGGAGAGGGGTATCTCGAAGCCCCTTTTCTAAAATCCTGTATCCGCCCCCAGGGTTTCTCTCGGAGATCTTCGGGGCGTTGTTCCAATTCAACTGTACTTCATCACAGTACTACTACAACCGTGCTTAGCATTCACCTTCTGGACTTCTTTTTCTTTTTCACTCGTTTTTGGTCTGAGTCACTTTCAGAAGAAGCATGTTTGTCCTGAAATTTCTGTTCGCTGTCTATTTGCACATCTTTGTATTTTCTCTTTCTTTTTTTCTTGCCTTTATTTTTTTTGCTCGACTTTGCTTTCTTGTTGTTTTCCTTTTCTGTCAATTCCTGTTCTTCTTTGACCACAAGAGTTTTAACGTCCACATTTGGACCAGGTTGTGTTGTATTACTTGTACGCCTGAAAGATACCGTGACAAAAATGAAGAAAGTTACCGGGCAATGACAAATAAAACGGCTCAGGATTATTTCGTTGTAAGGATTAAAACAAGCGCAGATGGACAATAACGAAGCGCGCGAAGTATAAAAAGAGGATGCAAATTATTGGCAAACTGCGAGAGTCAGACAACATGTGCGTGTTCTGAGAGAAATAGGAGGAAAATGAACGCCAAATTTTCGTTTAAAAAATTGTTTAGAAACACTTGCTTACGCGCTTGAAAAAGCGTCAAATCTGAGTTTGTCTGAGTTATGACGTCACACGCGCGCTTCGCTATTACGTCCCATTACAAAAAAGCCATGAAACATTTATATCGGTGAACGTTGAGGTTTTCAATTAAGTGATTTGTAAAGTAAAAGATAACTTTTCTTATCTTTAATACCTGTCAACTGTCACTGCTTGTTTTTCCTGCTCCTCGACTCGCTGAAGTTTGCCATTCAAGCCGAACCCGTGACGAGC
>JAHPZR010042915.1:0-7500 GCA_019787425.1 Platygyra sinensis | reverse complement strand
ATTATTATCATGCCTGACTACAACTAAATAAACATGTCCCCAGAATCTCTAGGGCACCCCTTTGATAGTCATATGTAAAAAATTCCTCCAATCTCGCTTTGGAAGACACAGCCACGCCATGTAAACAATCATTCTCTTATGGAAGCCTTCTTGATAATTTGCAATGTGACATGTGGATATTAGTCTAAGGCTAGTAATCATTGTTTATAAAATGTCCTTACATCGTTTTCCTGTACCACAATGCTTTTTGCAGCCTTGTTAAAGACATGGTCCCACCAATGAAAACTAAACTGATCACCGGCATCATAACCAACCTTTAATAACATGAAAGAGATACAATTAAACACTGTTTTAACAATTAAGAGACAGTTTTTTTGTATACATTGAGAAGCATGCTCATCTTAAAATATAAACATTTAGTCAGATGGCTTAATTGGTAGTTGTAGTAGTGGTGGTGGTAGTGGTAGTGGTAGTGGTCTTGGTCATGGGAGTGGTAACAGTTGTGGCAGTGATGGTGGTATTAGACTGGTATTGGTAGCAGTAGCAGTGGTGGTACTGGTGGCCGTGGGGGTGGCGGCAGTGGCGGTGGTGGTAAAGGTAGTGGCAGTAGCAGTGCTAGTGGTAGTGGTAGTGGTGGTGGATCTCCTAGTACTGAGTGGCAACACAAGTTCAACAGATTCCTTTTCTTAGAGGATACTTTAAAGCTTACCCCAGCTGTATCATTTTTGATGCTGACTTTGATGGCCTTAGAAATTCCACTTTCCTCTTTACCTAAACCTTTACCTGTGAGATAAAGCACAGTAGAGCCTCATTATCCAAAACTCCATATTCTTGAACTCCTTGATATCTCGCACTCAAATCATTTTCCCCTGGTTATACTTTTCAGTCACCCACGTCCTGCTCCCTTGGAACCCCTGACATCTCATAATTTTCAAGACAACTGGGATCAGTGGTACATAAATCATATCATGATAAAATTCTCAAACATATCATTATTACATGAAAAACTATAACCATCAACAGAGATTTTTTTTCAATTAACTTCTGGAAACATTTGCACCACAGCCATATGTTTAAGGTCAGACTACCTTGCAATGAGCAGTTGGTTCGGACGCTTCATTAAATGTGTTCAAATCAAGCACTGTTAAAAATGTTATCAATAGTGATATTCTCCATTACGTGGATTTGTTCAAAGGGTTACTGGTCCTTTAGCCTCGCTATTCACGCTCAAAAAAAGAGAAATAGACAGTGTTTTTTACTTCCATTTGGAGGCTAATCAGGGGTTGAATAGCCTGCGAAAACAGCCGTTTTTTAAATACTTCATGTCTGGCAGTGAGACTAAAATTTATTTCTATTAAGGGACAGTTCATTATTTATGGGGATGGCTGGGTTGGGAAAAAATTGACCAGGCCATGAAAAATATTTGTTCTGAATTGAGAGGCTACTAAATTTTTGGAGATCCAAACAACCGGGCTCTGAAAACTATGCCCTTCCTTACAGACACACAAGACCACTTCAAAGTTTATATGGTAATCAATAATGGTACATGTAAAGTGTATTGAAAACAATAAGCAAGAGAAACGACTGATTAGCATTTCCCAACCAACAAATAGCAAGCTTTTTGACCACAAGCAAACCAAAGTGTTTGGACAACCAGGCAGTTTCACTTGTTTTCGATTTTCTTTTTGTTTATTCCAGAGCTGTTTCATTTCCTTGTTTCAGGTTTCACTAGTAGTAACATGAAAATGTCTCGAAGCACTGTCTCAAAATGAACACTTTGTTTATGTTTTCCACCATAGAAAAAAGAACTAAGCCCAAATTTGGCAAAGTTTAGATTGTATGCAAATATACATGTTACACTTTGAGCCTGATGATATAGAGAATATACAAGTTATTGCATTACTGGACAGGAAAATACCATAACAGCTTTCAGCAGCTTTAAGAATTTTTTTAAACATTTATAGAGTCACCCTTAGCATTATTGAAAGCTAACCGTACACAGGCTAACTGGAGAGCCATTTAGGCTAACTGAATTGCTTATTAGGCAAACCAGTGTGCTTTTTAGGCCTACCAATGACTGGAATGACTATAATGGGGTTACATTTTTTAGTAGAGTTACTAAAACGGGGTCGCACATTTTTGGGATACCGGTTAAAAAATGGATCATGCTGTAGTTTTAATATTGAACAGCTGGCGTGCATTGGAGTCTGTTCATGAAATCACAACTTAAAACATTAGCTCAATGGTGCAGAATCACTGGGTCCAGAACAAAGTCCAACAAATCATCCGTGCTACGGTCTTTACTTCCGGCTATTCTCCGTTGTTATCGTCCATTGAAGTGAACACAACTTGGATCTTCTTTTGGATTAGTAAGCGTTTGATCTCTTTCGCTTGGGACTTGTTTGCTTTCAACGTGAAGAATGTTTCACTTCAACTATTTATGACGGTATGTTTGTAAAGACTTACCGTTAGCAAATGTACCAGAATGTTTTTACTGTAGCCGAAAAGTAACGTGTTCTTCATTCAAATTAACAAACTCATGCTAATTCATTTTAGGATAACCTACTCAAAAGGCTCTATAAGGTAGAGGCGTATACAGAAAGTGACTAAGTTGGGATCTCGAAAATTACATTTTTGCCCAAAAGCGACTACGTTGAGGTCTATTATGGGGACTATAATGGGGTAGGGGCTCTGAGAGGCTCTATTCAGGCTAACCAGAGTGCTATTCAGGCTAACCAAAGTGTTTTTAGGCTAACTGGAATGCTGACGTTTTGACTGTCAGTCATTTTATAATAGTCGTTATAATTACAAGTATACCGGGTGCCAGGCTCACCAAAATTCAAACTACGGAGAAAATGGTAAAGTTTTCAACCGTATAAACAAGGATTTGATATTATTAACAGAAATTTTTAAAAGGCCTGTAAAAGATTACATAAATTAAAATCCTTGAACTCTTGACAAACTGACAGTTCCACGTGTATATCCGGTCCAGATCATTCTGCGTTTGGACCCTATGTAACTTATTTGGCACCTCTGAATCTTTGCTAGCACACTCAGATATCTAGAAAAACTTTAGTGCTCACCTTCGCACCATCCGTGCTTTTCGAGTTGTTTTCTCGCAAAGCCGTCTTTGTCCGCCATGTTTTTGCGCAATAAAATAAAATCTATCGTAAACGCTATCGGGTAGCCTTGGTCCCAGTCTTTCAAATTTCTCCAGCCTCTCGGGCGGGTGTGATCTATTGTTTTTTTTTTTAAGGCATGGGCTCCTGTTTAAGGTCATTCCACTGAAATAGAACCTACACTGAGATTTTTCTCAAACTTTGCCAATTGATTGCTTATATTATAGAAACTTAAATTTTGAAATAAAAATGAGGGGTCCTCATGTTCGTTTAGGAGCAGCAGGACTTTGTTTATTCCATATAAATCCTTATAATAGCACCATAATTATAGTCACGATTGCCTGCTAAATTCACGTTTCTGACGATTGTCTTTTGACTCAACACTGAGAATTGGCCCATATTTATTTTACATAGAGAAATTTACTACTCAGTTCAAAACAACAGAAAAAAATGATAGGTCACCGTAGTCGTTTTCGAGAAAATGACGATTTACTTCTTTGGCGAGGTCCAGCCGTAAAGAAAAAGCCGTCATTAGGCCCGATTTTCTCACACGGGTACGGCTAGCGCCATTTTGAATTCATTAAATGATGACGTGTGCGCGTCCTTCCCGTAAAAGCTACACGTTTTCCCGGGGTAATCAGTGGTCTACACGTGAGTTCGCTCCGGGTAAAAATGGAGAAACGGGTAAGTTTTTATGGTCTTTGTCTTTGCTTATTCGACTAGAATCGTATCCAAATTCTTGCATAAACACATGTTTTTTCTGATTTGAAGCGTTTTGGGACTACGAAAAAGTTTTCTTGAGGTACAAATGTGGAGAAATTTTTGCCTGTCAAATAACGTGCTGCTTTCCAACACACGCGATGACTGAGGTGTAGTCTCTTCGCCAAAGTTTAGCCGAGACACATTTCCAATAGATTTAAAATGCAATAGGCCATAAACCACGATAAAAAATACCTAAATTCAAATTAAATACTTTATGTTGACTTGAAAAGATACTTCTTGACTAAAACTTTTTGATAGAAGTAAACGAGGCTTCTCCCATTTTCGAGTCGAAGACATATTTGAAGTGTTTCGTAACAAAAAGAAAAGGCAATTAAATCTGATAGAAAAATATTTTTCGGCCAGTTTCAGACGATGTTCAGATGGCATACGAAACACGATATATCCCTAGCATTTTTGTGCAGATCGTACCTAGTGTCACCCGGTGTATCTTAAGTTTGATTGGTTTCCCGTGTAGCCGAGTACCGGTACGGGCAATCCTACCCGCACCCGTACCCGAAACCGGGGTATCTTAAGGTGTCTATTTTCTAATGCCGCGCGCGCTAATCACGCGTAAAATTATGCGCAGTAGGGATGCGCAATGCAATACTGGAGACTGACCTTAAAAAAAAGCTTCTTTATCGCGGTGAAAAAGAAAAAAGACCTTGATCAATAATTAACGCCCATAATTATTAGGGAACCAGAGGGTATCCGGTCACTTTGCTCCATGGTTAGATCGCTCCAAGCTCTCCAAGTCAGTTCGCTCCAACGCACATATAGATCATTCCTCGTTTCTTCCATCAACTGCCAAGCGATCATACTTTTGGTTGGAACCAACTGACTTGGAGCGACCTAATCGTGGGGCGAAATGACCATACAAACGCCAGACTAAGGGCAAAAAGAAAACAACAAAGACAAACGAACAACCTTTTTCACAATTTGTTAGTGTATGTGATTCAAGAAGTTTACTATGCAAGCGCTTGTCCCACCCCACCGATGCTATATAAAGTGAGAAGACTCTTTCGTGACAGTGTTTCTCCTCGGGGAGGGAAAGAATTGCGAGTATTGTCGACGGGAGAGTGCATCAGACTGACTTCAGAGTCAAGATTTGTGTTTTATAACACTTTATTTATTCACTTGTTACATTAGTATTGACACATTCACAATATTTACGGTAACCTCCTGGGAAGAATTTCTTTGGGCTCGCCATGCTATCTTTTTTTATGACGATCCATAAGAACGGCTACGCAGGGAGCCTGCGAGGAGGCTCTCGTGTTTGGGCGGGGGACGCGATCAGGTGGCAAAGCCGCAAGACAAGCCGGTGCGCCGGCGAGTCTTGATAAAAAACATTCGTCATCCGTTCTGCTAGGAAGCAGTGTTTGAGTGCCAAAACCAAACACTATAGACAGCTCACAGGCTACTTCGCACGAGGCTGTGTTTACGGCAGCTGCGCTAGATTGAATACTTTAATAGTATGGCTAGCCTGATTTTCTTGAACCGTTCAGTTACAAAGGAAACTATAACTGCATTTGACTCGTCATCACAAGAAACACCAGTTACAAGATTCGAGACAAAACAACTTCGTTGTACAGTATTCATGTTCAAGGATCGGATAGACTGCTGGTAGTTTGTTTTTCTCTTGAAACCAGGCAAGGAGTACGAGGCAAGACGTCAGGGATCTAGCCTCTTCCAGGCGTTCAGTTAGTTGGGCTCAGCGCGAAAAACAGTGCGCGAGAAATTAAAAAAGCGCGCTTTATTAATTTATTCGCGCGCGGTTTTCTGCGCTGCTCCCTGACTAACTGAACGCCTGGAAGAGGCTATCAGGGACCGGGTCACCGCCCCTTGGATTTTGTTGACGGCGGGAAAACACTCGTTGGACCCTAAGAGAAAAGACCGGCTGCCGGCAGTCTAGTGATCAGGGAAATATAAGCGAAACTGTCGAATCAAGGTTGGAATAAGAGTATTTGAAATACCGTTAAGTGTAATTAATCAGAATTACCAGAACTCTGCTAGGTCTGTTGTTTTTTTTTTCTTGGGTGTTCACTTGGAACAAATAGAATAGTTAGTCATTGCCGGGCCTAACTAACTATACAAACTTAAGACTAGAAAATTTACATTCGAAAAAAATCTACACAGATTTACAAACGAATTCAAATTCATTCATCCGTACTAAAATCGTACGCAAAAGCAAGCAAGTTAACTGAAAAAAAAAAAGAAATTAAATAAAGCTAAGCATTTTGAAGCCGCGTTAATAAGGGTTTGTGATTCCAGTAACTATAATGCGTGTGTGCAAAAGCCTTCAGCTACATATCTGTGATGTTGTCTTGTCAAAGTTTGAACAAGTTCTCCAGTATCAAAAGATCAAAGGCGCTGGAGTTTTGCCTAGAACTTAACCGAAGCCTCGTTGAAATATACATGGATAAATTACTTTAGAAAGGAAACTGACAAGGGGAAAAAGACAAAGGAGGCAGAACTGAGAGTAACATGTGATATGAACTACATCAAGTTGCTCGAGTCTGAAACGAACCAGTTCTGAAAAAAAAAAAGATCATCAAAAATCCTTACTTTCTGCATTCTTTCAACTGTTTTTTCTATTTTTTTGGTTTTATTTTTGTCTGTTATTTTTTTCCTGCAAGAATCTTATTTGCGGTAGACAGGGTATGTGACAGATGTCTTTGTTTTCTACTAGGGTGGCACAGGCCTGGTTACTCGGCTTCTGAGTCTGTACCCTCCTCGTCAGCGGTCTCCAGCCACGTCAGCCATGCGTTCACCTGCAGAGGTGAAGACAGACATACTGTCAGTCAAATTTCAGCTTGGTCGAAAGAAACACTCAGATACTTCTGTAAATTCTCCAAAAAATACCTAGGAACGAAAACAAGGTTGATCCTACCTGAAAGAGAGCTTTTCCTTTGCCAGGATGCTTCTCGCTTACATCTTCTTTCCACTTCAAAAACGCTTCTTCTTCCACAACTTCTGTGTCGTACAGCAACACAAACATACGCAACAACATGCCTAGGAAAAACAGAAGGGCTATCAGTCAGCAACGGTATCCGATCTCTGTGATGCAATCACGCAACTTTGAGCAGCCGAAATTATCCGATCGCAAAGCTTCAAGCGAAACCGAAGATTTCCCGATATCTTTGACCTAATCACCATTCAACTTTAACTTGAACTTCACTGAATTTGCTGCATACTCATACATAGCAAACCAAAGTGATAAAATAATAAAATACTGTAGGTAAACAAACACGTCAGGGAGTCAGAAAGTGGAGCAGAAATTAGGCAATGTCTCAATTGATATTCAGCCCCAATAAGACATTTGAAATCGTAAACAAAATGGTAAAAAAATTCTAATCGTGTAGCAATAATTAACAACTATTCACCGAATTGGAGGTAAATATCCACCACTATTCACCGACACTGAGGTGAATAATTGTTTTAGTATATACCACACAAGCTGAATAACTAGCGGCTAAAGAGTAACTTTACCTGTGACAATGCACCGACAAAAAGCCATTTTGTTTTTCTTCGGTTGCTCGGAGGCGCGCTAGTACTTGGCTAATCACCTCCGAGCTAGCCAATCAGCGCGCGCGAAAAGTACTATTCCACTTGTGTGGTGTAC
>JAHPZR010042910.1:0-13088 GCA_019787425.1 Platygyra sinensis | reverse complement strand
TAGCTAAAAAGATAATATCAACGAATAAAAATTAATTATATAAAAACTAAAAGTATTGCTATCAACAATAACTGTGTTTGGCTACAATATATACTTGAAAAAATAAGTGGCGCAGTAATTTAATAGCAATTATGCCTGAAGGAGACATTTTTAAAGAGGCGTTTGAAACCAGTTAAAGTAGGTTCTCTTCTAAAGTTCTCAGGTAGAGAGTTCTAAGTTTTGCAAGCAAATTAAAATAATGCTTAAAAGAGTGAAGACCATGAGAAGTGAAAGCAGGTTTATGTTGACAGTTGCGGGCGGCACAGTCATCAGTTGGTTAATAACATTATCATTTAGCATTTTTACAAATTTAACCTGGTGTTTGTTAGTGGTACAATTGGAGTATTGGCACTCATGCAAATACAGTGGCACCTCGCTATAACGAAGTGTCACAGTGCCGAAAAAAAATGTTTGTTATTGCGGGCTCTTCATTATAGCGAAGACTCCGTTATAACAAATTATCTGATTAACAACAAAAATATTCGTTATAGCAGGGTAACCAAGCTGAATCAAGCTGAACAATGGGACATACACCATGCAAAACAGTCTACAGACTTGCGCGTGAACAGCTACATTTAATAAAGCAAATCTTTGAAGGTCAAAGTTTCCCTATCTTGACCAATAGGAGTCGTGTTTGGTTTCAACCACTTGTACCATCATGTCGTTTTCACGGACTGGGAGCCACAGGACAAAATATTCGTTATTGCAGGGATTTCGTTATAACAGGGTTCCTTATAGCAGGGTTTGTTTCCACATATTTTACTGTAATTCTGCTGGGCTTTCAAATGTTGTTCGTTATAACAGGGTCTTTGTGATAGCGGGGTTCATTATAGCGGGGTGCCACTGTATATGGGCATATTATTGTGAATTATCTTTTTTTATTATTATTGTTATCACTAAATTTTGTGTAGAGCCTGGTGGCGGGACAGTTGCCTTCATTTTCATTCTTCCTGGGGTATTTGACTGGCATTTTGTTCCTACAAGAGAGAGTTTGCCTTTTCGGCGCTTTCAGAGAATACTAATGCTAGGAGTTAGCCAGCTGGAAATGGGCATGGCTGGAATTGACTGGTGCATGCAGACTGTGTCCAAAATGTTTGGGGTTTTCCCCATTTAATCTCTATCTAATATTAGTATATTTCTACTATTATACTAACACAAATGCTGTAAACTCATTGACTGAGCTACTGGTACATTCTCAGCCATTAGAGTGCAGTGGCTGTTCATGGTTGTGTGCGAAATGGCAATGTGTTTTTGTTTGGAGGAATATTTAGATGCAAATGATAATTAAATTCCTGAGAAGACTGAAAGAAGGTCATAAATTATGTTACATGTATATGCCGGGTTATTTATCAGCTCAAATCCAAAGTGCATTCGTGGAATAATTAGCAATTATTGAATGAGGCTGAGCAGGATATGAAGAATTCTGCAGATCAAGGAGAGTGTTATCCACAGAGGCCAAAGGCCGAGGTGGATAACACCCCCCGAGATCTGCAGAATTCTTCATATCCTACGAAAAGCGAATTCAATAATTATTGCTTTATTATTCATTCAAAATATTTCCCCGTTCTTAAAGGAGTTTTTGCCATTTTGCTCTTTGTTTTTCTGCTCACCAAAAATAACACAATCTCGTTCCCGGGTTTTCTCGGTCAACGGTTCAATAATCTGCAGCGGGCTGCACTTTTGACATCAAATTTGACGTCATCAATTCAATAATTTTCTGCGGGCTGCACTTTTGACGTCATTGATTCAATATGACGAAGATTCTTTCCAAATTTGGTGAACAGCAGCTAGCTTTGGTGAATTATGCGTGTGGTTTTAACCAATCAGAAACGGGAAAATATTTTGAATGAATAATAGTATTGTTTATTAGCCAGGACATAGCAAACCAATCAGATTGCTTGAAATGCAGAGAATGTGTATACAATAATGATGATGATTGTAATTTATGCATTCTTCATGAGTGTGTGATTACATGCAGGTGCTCCCAAAGAAACTGGAGGAAAAAAGAGAAAGACCGAAACTAAAATATCCAAACAAGGTAAAATAAAGAAACATGGCTATGATTGATTATGTCTTTTTACAGGAGAGCAGGGATAGTACAGTGGTGGGTTTGATTCTGGCCCAGTGCCAAATGTGGGTTGAGTTTTTTTCTTGCTGTGAGGGTTTTTCTGCGGGTGCTCTGGTTCCCCTCTCTCTTGAAAAACTACCACCCCCAAATTCCAATTTGACCAGCATTAAGTCAGGAGCCACATGAAAACCAGCTAAAAGCTGTTATGTTTTAGTCCCTAATTATTTTGATTTGTTTTAATTTTTGTTAAGAATGCATGTACAATACTCTCTGTGGGAATTTTGCACTGTTCAAACTCAATACTACAGTATTATAGTGACTGGAGGTCTGGTACTCTTGTGAGATGTCCTGATGCTTTCCATTACAAATTTTCATGTCTGATAATTGAAGTTTATTTACTGCAGTTGCTAGCAAGAAAGGACAAGGGAAAGAATGGAGCTAAAGTTGGGCAAAACAGAAGAACAAAGGTGACTGTGACTGATTGCTGCACAAACAAAACTCTTAGAAAGTATTTTTGTCATATGATGCAAAATTGATTCATGACAGTTTTCTGTGCTTTTCTACTAAAGTAGAAGTCTACTGTGCTAATGATGCCCTCGATTCTAAGTAATTCTTGTTCTGGTAAATTGTCATTCTTTCGTTCCAGCCCAGAGGACTGCTAACAGGAAGGGAAACACTAGTGCTTCAGCAAGCAAACAGAAGAATGGAGGTGACTGACTGATTGCTACACATACAAAATTCTTGCAGGGTATTTTTTGCATGGTGCAAGACTGAACTCAACAGGACTGTTCGATACATTGTGTATAGTCGGCCACCCAAAATGTCAAGCCTAGGTTGGTGGGTTACGAGAGCTTATTCCATATTGGGTCAAAATTTTTGCTCAGTAGCATATGTTTAACTGCAGAGACTTTAATGCCATTCTTTAAATACAGTATTTAATCATGTAAAAAGTCAGTTTTTGAGAGAAAAATCTGGTACTTGCATCACCATTGAGAAAAAATTTCAGTATCTTGTACTACCCAAGAATGCAATATTGTTACAGCACCTTCTTATCCAAATTTTTCGCTCTCTTATCTGTCAAGTGGGTTATGGGAGTTCAAAAACCCCCCAAAATGTCAAACATTTACATGATTGTAGCTCCAATAGTGGTCGCAGTCACTTATATTGTACAAGGAGGTGAGCCTGCTTACAAAGGGTGCTAATTGATTATTATTAGTGATTTTGGCTTGGAACCTTTTGGTATTTTTGAAAACTGGTCGCTAAGGAGAGTCGGGGTCTAAAGAGAGGTGGTAAGCAATCAATGGTTCAACTGTACAATGCATCACTACTGGTAACAGGAGAAAAGACTTGCATGATGATTGAATTTTAAAATATTCAAACTGTTAGTCCAATTTCATGTTTTCCATTATGAGTACTCTGTTTAGAGATTTGATGTGTTATAATATCACATCTGGTTTGTGTAAAATTCATCTTTTATTGATTTTCATTTTTTTGTTTATTGTTTCCATGGAAACATCAAATGTTGTAAAAAAAAAAATATATTCACTACTTGCACAATACCATAATGCACCTCTTTAACCCCCCAAACATTTTGCATACTCATTGTTGTTATTTCTCCTGGGACATGAACATGTCCCAAGAGTAAATCTAAAACAATGCCTGTACAAATTTTTTGGGGGTAAAAGAGGTGCATTATGGGATTTGTGCAAGTAGAGAATTAAGTAATGATCCGAGCAAAAACTAGGCAGGCAATTGGCAAAATCGATTAAGAGGTGGGAAAGAATAATTTTTAAATTCAATTAAATCGGCGCATCTGATTGGCTGATATCAAAAATCGTAGAAAAAAGCAATAAAAAAGTGACATCAACAAAATTTTTTTTTGATATGTGTCCCATCTCTCTAAAATCTATCTCCCGGTAAAATTTTAGCAATGTTCTATGCGCCAATCAAAAGTTAGCCTTTTGGCGCATCGAAATTTTGTCAGTTTAAGATATGTTAAATTTACAAATGCAAGGAATTCAAATCCAAAATAAAAAGATATTCAAACGCATTCCAGTGTATCTACTTTTCAATTTGAAATTCAAATTTCAAGCTTTTTGCGTGTGGACCAATCACATACGTTGAATTTAATTTGATTCGAGTGATCAGCGCCGAAATAATAACTGCCGCTATTGCCACGGTCTATTGTTCTTTTGCCTAGTTCTTGCACGGATCATTACTTAAGTACAAAATTTCAATATAATTCCAAGGACTGGAGTACATGTAATTTTCGTATGGATCCAATGAAAGGAAAACGCTTGGTATGGTCCAAAAAGACTTTATTGAGACACCTAAATTACAAATACAGGTAATTTTTGTTTCTGGGCATTCCACTCTGATAACAGCCTCTGTGCTCATTTACTCAAAGTAGAACTTCACTGTGTTACTGATGTCCTTGAACGTCAGATCTTTAGTTTTTATGTCTTGTAATTGTAGATCTTTTGTTTCAGCTACAGCTCAGACAAATGTTAGCAAGGGAAATATTCAAGCTACAGTGAGCAAACAGAAGAATGGAGGTGAATGTGATTTAATTGCTACACAACACAAAACTCTTAGAGGCTATATTTGCCACATCGTGCAAGACAGCTCAATGGGATTTAAAGTAGTCCTATGGTGAAAATCGCATCTTTCCCATCTAAGCCAGTTTTAAACATAAACAAGTAGTCTTTGTGAGAAGAAAAATACAGTTTACTATTTTCAAATATCTCTTTTTGTTCCAGAGATATTCAAGTTTTTAAAACATACAGTTAGCCAAGTGATGACCCTATCTACCTACTCAACCAAA
This sequence comes from Platygyra sinensis, assembly GCA_019787425.1. Lineage (NCBI taxonomy): Eukaryota > Metazoa > Cnidaria > Anthozoa > Scleractinia > Merulinidae > Platygyra > Platygyra sinensis. Next base: position 8,157 of record JAHPZR010042910.1, on the reverse strand, counting down.
TTTTGATCCAATATGGTGAAGAAAGATATCTCAGCCAGGTTGAATCAGAAGTGTTTGATTCTTGGCTGCAGCATTCTACTAGATTTGCTCTACAATACAAACAATTTGCATATTTTACCTATTTTTCGAACTTAAATATCTCCAGAAGTAATGCAGACATTTGCAAACGGTAAACGGTGTTTTTATCCTTTATGGAGTTCTATGCGATACACCTAAAAAAGTCCAGGGGTAAAATTTTGATCATAGTACCACTTAAATACAATGCACCAGTGCTGAAAACAAGAGAAAACACTTTGATCATTTAAGTTCTAAAACATTTCAACCGTTCTACTGATGCTATACGTCAAAAGTCAGTATGTCTACAGTGGCACCCCGCTATAACGAAGATCCCGTTATAACGAACAACATTTGAAAGCCCGCCAGAATTACAGTAAAATATGTGGAAACAAACCCCGCAATAACGAATTGAGTTTGACGGTCCCAACGCACAATTTACCCCGCTATAACGAATATTTTGTCCTGTCTCTCGCAGTCAGTAAAAACGACATGATGATACAAATGGTTGATAAGTCAAACACGACTCCCATTGGTCAAGATAGGGAAACTTTGACCTTCAAAGCTTTGCTTTATTTAGTGTAGCTGTTCACGCGCAAGTCAGTAGCCTGTTTTGCGTGGTGTATATCCCATTGTTCAGCTTGGTTACCCCGCTATAAAGAATATTTTTGTCGTTAACCAGATAATTCGTTATTGCGAACACCCCGCTTTAACCGACATTTTTTTCGGTACCATGACACTTCGTTATAGCAGGGTGCCATTGTGGTAATGTGATGTTTGTTCATATGTTGTACTGACTCCAAGAGTTTCTCATGAAACAGTTATCAAGAAACCACCAGCCAAGTCAGCAAGACCAGAGAAAAAGACTGAAGGTGACTGTTATTTATTGCTTCTCGTGCTGTACATTTTCAAAATTTAACCCACTGTCCCTTCGATGGGCCAAATTCAAACTTAGCTGTCTAAAAGTATTAGAAGAGTAGAGGCAGATAGAGACAGTGTTTGCCATTGCAAGTTAATCAATGACGTTTGCTAACGTTCTACGCTGACTCTAGTTGTTTCTCACGAATCAGATACCAAGAAGATGCCAGCTAAGGCAGCTGAACCAGCCAAAAAGGTGGAATGTAAGTGTTACTGATTTCTTCATACTGCACATTTTCCAAATTTAGCCAGTGGTTGCATGGGAACGCGGCGGTTTTCCTTAATCTCCTTAAATAACAATTCGTATGCGGAATGCTGAAATCCATATAACTCGTACCGAGTTCGCAACTTACCGAATAATCCTGGGATCTGCCCTCGTGTACCGGTTCACAAGAGCCGATAGAAAAGACCAAACAATACACAACAGCTAACCAATGACTCCTAAACAAAGAAAGAACAATGGTTATTCCCTTGTGAACCGGTACACCAGGACAGAACCTAATCCTGGCAAACTACAGGAATATAGAAGTTTCTTTCAAGGCCCATGAAATGTTCTTTTGGGTAGAGGAAATTCAAATTGAGTTTTTGAAATAATTTGTTTGTGCTTGCAAACTCTTTTTCCAGTTGTGCTCAAGGAAGGTGTGCCCAAGGATGACGAATTGGAAGGACTGAGCATGGATATCAGCGACAAGTGGATGAATCTTGGTCGTCGATTGAACATCGAGGTAGCAAAACTTCAAGCCATAGCTAAAGATTTTGATTCAGTCCATGAAAGAGGCTTTCAGATGTTGAAACATTGGAAACAAAAGCAAGGGTCTGGTGCTAATTACAAGTCCCTATCTGATGCTTTAAAGCACAGACTGATGGAAAGAAAAGACTTGGCTGAGAAATATTGTTTTAAGCGACAGTATTCGAAGGTCTAATTCTGGAAAACCCAATGATTTTTTACTTGTATAGAAAACTTTGTGTTTGTAAGGCATACGTCTTTGTATCACTATTGAAAATAGTTGCCCAAGACTTGATAGAATATTTCTTAGAGGTTGGTCTTATGGTGTAAAATGTACATAGAAACTAAAAGCATACTTAATTAATCAACGTAGCCTGAAATGCCCATCCTCATAGCTTCCAAGGTCAGCCTAAACCGTTTCTTGTCTGGCTTAGGGTGCTGGACTGCCTGCAGCCTGCTTTCTCTCGCACTTATCAACGCAGTACAGGACAAGGAACGCAAAAACTCCTCCTTGTCTATAGCTCTATTTTGCGTTCGCGGAGTTGCAGCGGTAAACGCTCCTCGTACCTTAAGAGAACAGGCGGACCGCTAGCTTTCTAGAGGGCGACCGACATTTCAGGCTGACTTTAGTGTCGTTCTGGTTGCTAAGTTCCAAGCATCCAAGCAGCGAGAATGTTGTAGGGTGCGGTCGCCTTTATAACAGCTATTTATCTAGACCCACTTTCCTGCGCGTATGATAAGTTTTCCTCGGTAATTGCATCAGTGGCCGAATTTATATTAGGGACGAATTATCCGTCTGCCTGAGACAAATTACATGTCTGAGACGGATAACTCGTCTGCCTAAGACAGATGCCTCGTTTAGGTATAAATCCAGTGTCTAGACGAATTATGTGGTTAAATTCGACTTTAACTGATTCGTCTGTCAACGAATCAACTGAAGACGATATTTAGCCACATAATTCGTCTAAACACTGTTTTTTTTACCTAGACGAGTTATCTGTCCCAGGATGCTAAATCATAGCGTAGATCGATATATGTAGTATAAAATAATAAGATAAAATTATGTTAAAGGTTTATTGTAGATAGATACATTTAGTTTAAAATAATAAGATAGATTATATCAAAGGTTTAGTTTAATGGTTACATGAATATTTCTTTCTTAGAGGACTTTCGTAAAAGTTTAATGTTTTTTGGAGGTTTCTAACATAACAAGGATTTTTGTTATATGATCACAAACAGCCTTCACTTTAGAAGTGTTTTTTTATTTATCAACAGTTTTATCTTGTACAAAAGCATGGTGACTTTTTAGTCCTTGTTTTATATGCGTAGCATCTTGTACTCAGTGTAAACTGCCAGAAGTAGTATTAAATAAAGTGAAAATTTCAAGCGAACATTGTGGAAATATTAGTTTATCTGGATTTTTAATTCAAAAGGCAATTGACGATCGGAGTGGTCTACAACATGCTCGTCCACAGAGGCCCTGCTCCTATTGGTCCGCACCGAGAATAGCGACCTGTAAGCGGGTCTGACACCGATTCACAGACTTCTTGTCAAATCTGATTGGCTGGGAATACGAAACGAGTACTCTGCGCAGGATCAGGATTGCCTTTTCCGGGGGCGAGATTGGGCCTACATTCGTTTATGTGCTTCATGCGCCTTGTTCCAGCATTTCCTTGGCGAGCCCAAATAGCAGAACTTTGAATTGTTCGCGTTAGTCGCAAACCGGGTCGAGAAGCTTAGAATCATGTTTCGAGAAACAAAAAATAAGTTTTATAAATAGGAAGACTCCTAAAACAAATCGAAGCTTAAACATCCCCCCCCCCCTAGGGCAACCCCCCGGGCATTTGAATTTTTGAAAAATTGTTGTTCAAATTCCCCCCTCGCCGGGCCGAAAAGCTGTTCAAATGCCCCACCCCCGGGAAAATTACCAGATTACTGTTTTAACTTTTCAGTAGCTGTGTATGTAAACATGGTTTATTAGACAACACATATCTATATATTATAGACGTAAATCGTTCTTTAACACCTTCAAATACGGAACACAGCTTGTGTAGGCCTTTGGTTTTCAACCAATCCGCCTCGAATACGCAATCTTTTCCTTTGAATTCATCAAAGTTTGTCTCCGCCATGATTTATCGACCCACGTGGAGTCGGAAGCAGCGCGACTCGTAGCATGAAATCGAGGCTAGCGGTCAAATTCCCCACCCCTTATGAGTGGTGATCAATTCCCTCCCTCCTGGGCAGGAAAAGGCGTCAAATGCCCGGGGTATGCCCGAGGGGGGGGGGGGGGGTGTTTAAGCTTCGATTTGACTGATACATAACTCTGACTCTGACTCCTGCTGTAATGCATACATATGTTATTAGCCGGCTGGGAGGTCGGTATAAAAATTCTGTTGGAGGACGAACCAATCATTCTGACTGAATCTCATAATAGTGATTGCTGTACGAACCGACCCCAGGCCGGTAAATAACTTATTTATTCTTTCTTCGCGCTCTCAAATCACAGCTTAGAATAAACTTAATTCTTTGCAAGAAGTTTGCACGAGTCATCTTTTCTGCTTTTGCTTTGGACCTATATTAGTTTTGGATTTTTAGTGACTGAGTATAAGTATTGCTTTTTGTTTATGTAGTGTCGGTATCTTAATTTCAATTAAGAGACTGTAAATAAAGGTTGAATGTACAAAAAAAAAAGAAATAGAACAAATCTTGGGCTTTACTCTGGAGATGTAGATAACTTGTGTAGAGAAATCCTTATCGGTTTCACAATACAACTTGCCGGTTAAGTGCAATAAAACCGTCCCTCAGAAAATTGCTGTGGGCTAGCCAGGGACGTACTTCAAAGAGCACTAAAATTTATTTAATCTGTTACGTTAGGAAAACCAGGAAACCATTTTATTTGCGACTCTCTGGAAACACTGTTGTGAGATTGAGTAACCAATCAGAATGCCCAGAAATAGGACTAACCTGCAGAATTGCTGGGGAACAGAGGAGAAAGCGGGGCTAGAGCGCAAGGTGCCGTGCGAGGAGAGGAGCGCTAAAAAAGCGATTCTCGGGCCCCTCGCAACCGCAACTCTCGCTCGCCTCTGTTCCCCTGAAATACGCAAAAAATTAACGCCTGTTTAAGGCGGTTATCGGCAGGTGGGAATTGTCAATGAGACCACGTTTGATATAATCAAGTATGTCAAGCATAGCTCCGAGGTCGTATAGCGACCGAGGGAGACTTGTGAAAGGTTTTACAGGCAACCGCTGAAAAGGTCACGGCGGCGTGGAGTAAATTCAAGATGGGCGTTCCTTGGCATTTTAGTGGGGAAATGGCAAAAGATAGACTTTCCTAGAAAACTGAAGGAGTTGTTGATTTCCCAGCAGTATTTTTATTCCAACTAGTAAAGTATATGGGTCTTTAAAGAACGCCGACCAACGAGAAACAATAAGGTGGTACCAGAGTGGCGGGGGTATTCCAGCAGTTTACTCCACGTATATAATTGGAGTGATCTTTTTAATATGGCCTGTTTATATAATAACCGCAAGTTTATTCTCGCATTTTGATTGGTTTTCGGCTATGATCTATTAGAGGACAGATGCACGATTGACGTCATCATTACAAAACTTTTCCCTCTGCCGTTTTTAAAATGGCGGAAAGTTTTCAGAATAAGGATAACATTTTACGTGACTGGGCAAAAGATAAGATAATAAAAAGTCTTGCCGAGGAATTCAACAGGTTCGAGAAGCCAGAAAACGAAAGATAAAGCCGTTTCTTTTAGAAAATGATAAAGAAATAATTTTCAAGCAGTCTCAGTCGGCAGTCGAGCAAGACTAAACCACGCACAAACTTGGTCTTGGTAAGCCGAAAACCACTGCTTTATCTCGAATTTAACAAACCCAGTAAACAAAATGTTTCTGAGATCAATTTATTTAAAAAATTCAACTCTTCCCAATGTCAAAACAAATGTTGACACACTGATTGATGTCAGGAATGAAACATACAAAACATCACTTCTTAAAATCGGTAAAATAAATAAGCTTACATAACCTTGCTTTCCGATGCGAATGGTCCTGTCCGTTTCATGCAAAGCAACGAGCAAAGTATGGCTAACCACAGCTCACGGTTAACAGTATCGCAGCTAAAATGTGTCTCCGACTCTATTTCAAGCTGATTTGAGAATCACCAACCACAGAAGACAGAAATCTCCACCGTCATTTACGCTCCTTTCATTCAAAACTCGAATCAAATGGCCTCTAGGTTGACCGCAACCACAAGTTTTCCGAGGGTATTTTTTCAACTCCTGTAGTTTTCAAGGCAACGTCCAAGCTTTTCGGCTCACAGGGCTGCTCCGATGACAAAAACTGACTTGATTTTTCCAGCATTTTCTTCAAGATTTGTAGATTTCGCAGTTCAATTCTGCTTTCGCTGTAAGTTTTCATTCCACGAGAGACGCTCGATCAGGTTTGACAGTGGCGTGATTTTTCTCGACCAATCACAATTCTTTGCTACGCATAGTAACCAATGAAATTGCTTCATTTTGTATAGATCATAGATCACGTCAAATGGCTTTTTTTGTGTTCGCGAAAGTGGGCAAAAGCCGGGCGGGGCAAAGGCCGGCTTTCGCGTTATGTTGAAATATTTTGAAATGAAAAAAAGGCTTTTCGTTATTATATAAAACAAATAGATTCCATGTTGCCGTGCGTCTGATTCAGTAATAGATCACAGAAGACGCCAAAATGTGGTAAGAACATCAGTGACACACTCGGCTACGCCTCGTGTGCCACTTTTTTGTTCTTACCACATTTTGACGTCATCTGTGATCTATTACTGAACAGACGCACGGCAACATGGAATCTATTTGTTAATTAGAGTAACGACAGGGTCAGACCGTCTTCGATTGACTGATTCAGCTGATTTAGCCCCGGGATAATTTTTAGCAAATTTGTTCAAATTCTAGGTGGACAGTTCCGAGAAATTGACTCAGTTTTTTCGTATGATTTCGGAGTAGTTTAGTATATTGTCATGTTCATCGTTATTTAAATCTTTCTAGGTACCATTTCATGGCAATACCTGCTCGAAACAGAGCAAAACCAGTGGATGAAGGCCGGCAGCATAACCAGTTCGAACTCAGTCGTAACAGAATTTCGAATTTACATGAAATGTACCGTGTTCAATTCCAATTTCCCCCCGCCCCTCGACTGGTTACATACTGAGAGATCTAGTAACAAGCCCTTCGAGGCTCGAGGCTACTTCCAAAGGGGATACTATATTCCCTTTTATTTGATCCCTCTGAAAATGTTATTTGTTGCTACTTGTTTCCCTTAAAATAAATTTCATTTTCCCCTAGGACTTTGTTGTCAAAGTTTCCTGTGTAGTAGTCAAGATACCCCTTTTCCGCTCAAGTTTAATTCCAAAAAGACATTCAGTTCCCTAATGGAAATGGAAAGCAATTCCGTTGTTCCCCCAAAACCCCTGGGGGACCTCACTTTGGGTAGAACAACACATTTTTTGTGGTGTGAGACCTACAATAATGCATGAAGTGTTTGTTTACTGCCCACAACCATGGATCTGTGTTCAAGTTGAATTTATTCACTTATCATCACAAGTAAATGCAATATCCATTGAACGTGTGGCTTAATTTTGAGTTTGGTTAACGTTGCCAAAACCTCATTCAAACACAATCTAATTGGATTGAGCTCAATTGGCTGACACTTGATTTGTTTGACTGGAGTTCTATTGGTGTGATGGAAATAACACAGGGTTGACTCACACAATGACAACAGTATCATTGCTTGCTAATGTTTGATTTGTAGTAAAAACCATCAAGGGTTTACCTTGAAAGAAGGCCACAAGACAAGAGGGCGTGAATGGTGCAGTGTAGATTTGTCTTAAATTTCCCTTAGTAACAAAATTGAATAAATTAGTCATCTGGATCGGAAAGAACTAAAAATGAAATTAAACAGTATTTGACATGCTTTTATTTTGTAGCACCGTGACATGGCTAAACACAATGGATCCAAACTTCGTCTGCAACAAAGAAAAGTGCAGCTGGTGAAGAACATGGGTGATGGCCATATGGTGATGGACAAATGTTCAGACATACAGAATAATGGGCCAACACTGGTCACACGGCAGTCACACAGAGTGCAGTATCAAGTAACTTTTATCCATTGCGTCTCCTCAAATTTACAGAGTACTTAAACAGCTAAATATGCTTAAAGGTTTGTAATCTCTAGTATAGCGATGCAATATGTAAACCTGGCTTGTTCAAGAAGTAAAACATATCACAAAAATAATTATGGAAGTTAAACCTCTTTTTAAATAGATACATCAATTATCTAAAGTATCTGTTAGTAATATTAATAGTAATTTTAAGTGTTATCCTTGATTGAGCATTTTGTCGTTGAAAACTTTTGGGTATTCTTAGATTCTATCAATTCCAGCTTACAGCTCTGATGAATATTATTTTACATGC
>JAHPZR010042909.1:0-15984 GCA_019787425.1 Platygyra sinensis | reverse complement strand
GGCTCGTAAATAGGAGACTCCCAAATAATCCAATATTTAGGTGTAAGAAGTGAGTAGCTCTGTTTTACATATGCTTCTCTTCTTCTATCAGCCAATTCCTGAATGATAATTTTGATTATGATGAGGTGACTGCCTTGGAACAACTGTCAGCATATGGTCTTAAAAGCTTGATGTTTGATGTAGCCAAGGTAAGCAATAATCTAAAAGAATGATAAAATTCTGCAGTTTTCAAAGTATGTAGTATCAGCAGTTAGCCTTCATTGCATCATTCACATATGAGGCAGCATGGCCAAATGGTTTAGGGTGCTGGATTTGAAATCTGGAGGTCCCTGTTTCAAATCCTCCACTCTACCGCTATCCGAATTTGTTCTCAATAGTCCTCGCATTTTGTAAATAGCTAACTGGTCAGCCTCCCACCAGTATTCAGTTATTTATTTACAGTGTCACTAATTAGCAATACAGACTGTGCTAGATACACTCAACACTGAATTAAAGTTGTTATTTATTGGTAATGCAAAATCATATTGACCTGTTTTATGTTTGGAAACAAGTTCATGGTTGTCATTTTCTGTTGATGATAAAAGATATTTGTTTGTTGGAGATTTCTTGCAGCCATAACAACCCTCCCATTCATTACAAGAATGCACATCAGCCTTTTTCATCTTCTTTTTTCTTCACATCACTTTGTATAATGATAATTTTGCATACTGACAACTAAGAACCCAATGTACATGACTAAGTTATATACAATTAGGTTATAGAAAGTGCTGATTAAAGTAATGTTAAATAATCCCAACAAGATCTTTTTATTTCACAGGCAAGAGGCTTGATGCCTAAAACCTTGGAGATGTTAGCACAGAAAGGACAGTTTCACCTCTCATCTGAGCTTCAGGCCAAGTTAGCTTCAAGAGGATTCACAGATATCATCAGTAGAAGTGCCAATGGTGAGAGAGAACTGCTACTGTAAATTGCCAAACTGTTGACTCATTTTGATCATTGATATACTCCTTGGAATTCTTTTCCATGCTTTTAAAAACAGTTTCAAGTACATACGAAATAATGAAAATTTGCAACCTTAACAGAGTGGTTTTAGGAATCATTCTTTTATTAGCCCCAGGTATCTTGCATTCATTTGGCAAATTGTATTGACTTGATTTATGAACAAACTGTTTGTGATTATTCCAACAAATTTGTCTCATGAAAGAAGTAAGAATTCCTGCCCTGAACTGTTAGCTTTTCATGCAAAGCATTATGCTGCAAGTAATGGCATTGATAGTGCTCTAGTCTCCTTTATACCTGGCTGTTTTTTACAGTGCTTTATGACTTGTAAAATTTTATTTAACCATGGGCATATAATTTTTACTAAATAGGTGCTTTTATACAGTGTATGGACCCCCAAGAAGCTGTCATCTTTTTGTTGTCTAAGGTAAGAGGAAATGTTATCAGCTCAAGGAATTAACATAAACTAAACTGTCCAATCCCATGTGCTTTGAAAGTAAGACATTTCAAGCTTGATTGTTATGTTATCTTGCAGCCTGAGACTATCCTCAGTCACATGAAATTTCTTCTATCTCGCCTAACATCACTTAATGAAGAGAGCTTGGTGCATATTGCTCGTGTTCTGGACCCATCACGTCCTTCATTCAGATCTTTAGCAAGTAAAGTCAGACCTCCACGACAGAGGTAACACTTGGTAATAATTAGTTCTTCACTAGTTAGGTATGATTTATCAGACCTTATGAACAGGGTCAAAGCAAAGGCTACGAAATATGTGTATGTGATGGTTTTGATAGTCTGGAGGAGAGGAGCATTGCATGACAATATAGATGTGAGTTGCATAGTTGTCTATATTAAATAAATGTAAGTGCCTGACATCTTAACTTTCTGTTCCTGTGACAAAAGGAAGGCTATTATTATGATGGTCATGGTGGTTATAACAAGAACAATAGTGATGTTTAATCATGACATTTGTTCTAGTAGTAGAGACCTTTAAATCAAAGCACATTAGACTATACAAGAGTGAGTTTAATCATGACTTTCCAAAGCTAGTGTTTGTGCTTTTGATTGATTATCACATTTCACACCATTATCATTTAGTAAATTCTCAGCTCCGACTATTGCATTTCTAGCTTTTTGATTGGCTAAGAAACTCCGACTATGAGCCAATAGTCCGGGTTTTACGTCATGTGGAAAATAGTGCGCCAAGTTTAAAATTTTCGCTTTGTAAAATTGTGGAAATAAAAATCGGCGGCAAGACCCGGTTTGAGAATTTACTAAAACAATTATTCCATTCGCCCTTGTTGGATATGAAGTGATTATAACCAACTCGCGCTATGCGCTCGTTGGTTATTCTATCACTTCATATCCAACGCGGGCTCATGGAATAATTGTTATATAGTCTTCTATTCAACTGGTCACCAACAGGGGTATATGAGGACTCTGCACACAAGTTTGAAGGGCACACTTGTACTCAGTCTTGTACATGTTTTACCTAGGGGTTCCTAGTGGTAATTATAATTCATTGATAAATATTTATTTATAGCAATTAGTGATTATAAAAAATAATTTATTAACTTTAAGACTATTTTTCTTTCAGGACTGCTTCTGGTAGCTCAATCAGTTCTCTGCTTTCCATGGAAAGCACATGCAGCTTTGGACATGTCAGTCAGAATTTGTCCCATTTTCCTGCTAATTTCCTAAAGTAAAAGGGATCTCTTTTATTGTTAATGACTAATGTGATTCAAGTGAGGCCTTTGCTACTTTTTGTGGATGGTGACTTGTTCTACTCCGAGCTTTCGCCGATTCACGGTTTCAGTATCCTTATTACACCTACATTGCTTTTAAGCTACAGCGATATATTTTTTTTCACTCTCCCTGATGATGCCGTGGATCGGCGAAAGCTCAGAGTAGAACAAGTCAGCATCCACAAAAAGTAGCAAAGACCTCACTTGAATCACATCAGTCATTTACAAACATGCTACAAAAGGACAATTTCAACCGTCTTTTATTCTTAGTTCGTGATTCGTCATTTCCAATTGTTTAATTTAATTTACTCCATTTTCACTGTGATTACATAAAAAACGTTGTATACAATGTTACAAAATGATACATGTTTGTGGCTAGTCTGATGCAGCGCTTCCAATTCATCCAAGCCAAAGGACTCCACAGACCTTTCTGCTTGGCAAACCAAACTTTTTTCTCAGTATTCTTCATTTGTTTTGATTTTAGGAGGATAATATCAAACAACCTACTCTACAGATCTGATTGAACTGTTTCTATGCTCTCTTTTGGCACTGAACCATCTCAGAGATTGCAAGCTAGATGCCACGACAAGGTGTGCTTTTAGTTCTCCTTAATTGGCAAGAATGATCAAAGAAATATTTCTCTTGATCTGCATGTGTACATGTAAGATTGATGCAGTGGTGTGCAGGCAAGTGATGAGGAAGAGGAAAATAATTAAATACTGTGAACTACATAATGAAAGAAATCTAAAGATGCTGGGAGATGAAGAGAATGTAACAGACAATACTAACACTTGTTTATCATTCTCTTTAGAGTTTCAGCAATTAAATGTGTTTGTGGAGGACATCAAGATTCGGAAAACAGTTTGGAAAAAAGAGGGTAAATTTAATTTAACTCATTGACTCCTGTGTCACTTGGAACAGCCCATATAAAGCCTTGGCCTTTGTCCACTACTGATGTCATCACCTTTGATTAAAATTGGCATCATCTACACTCAACTTTTGCAGGAGGAAAAGATCTTTCCAATGATACCTAGATCAGAGTGATCAGGTCAATCGATTCTGAAATATTCACAAAATGCTCAGACATTTGAATTAAAAATGCAGAGCAAAATTTCCTGCCATTACATGTGGCTACTCCATGGCAAAAATTGCCCATCTCAATGATGCTTTCTTGGAAGTGTTTGAGTGGGAAGCAAGCCCGGTAGAAGATCAATCACTGCAGCAAAAAGATAAAAGGAGAAAAAGGAAAGGCAAAAAAAAATTTAAGAAAACGAAAAGCTTAAAGACATAGGCCACTTTCACGTCCAAAAACCTCCAAATTTTGATTTCTGCACATGCCTGAACAAAACTGTCATAAAACTTGGTGCCAGTGGAAAGATGGCCATGCTGTCATGTTGCGAATGCCTTTTTTTAGTAGATTGGAGCTAATTTGGCCCATATCTAGCCTGAAAATGTCCAAACTATATGTTTTTGTCAAAAGGCTCTGGGAGTCAATGGGTTCAATTATAATTATTATAATGCTTTCAGTGTTTTGTGATAATAATAATAATGGTAGTAATAACCAATACCAGAATAGTGTGTTATTTTAAGAATTTTAACCATTTATGAGAGGACTGTTGCATTCAACTCGAAAGTAACAACTTTGTCTGTATCACCAAAGTGGAATACCTTGAAAGTTATTACTAATTTCTGTGACATGAAGGAACTAGGATCAAATCATTCCTTCTTCCCCCAAATGGGTAAGCAAATGGCTGCTTCTCTCATAGTGCAATTAAAGGTCAGTGAAAATGCATCTCCTCATAAGAACTGGCTGATGGAATTTTGTTGTATTTGGCCCTGACAGGAAGGTACAGTGGAGTTCCTGTGCAGGCCAGTGAGGCTGTCCTGTGGTCAACAGCACACAGCTGTTGTTAGTTCATCAGGGGATGTTTATACATGGGGACGATCTCAGAAAGGAAGGTAAATAATTTAGACTGTAAGTAACTGTCAACAGACAAGATGTGGTACGTTAATGTTTTACTTTCACTGGGAATCCATTTGTCCTCTCCCCATTCCTTCTTGTCTTAGTCCAACCAACAAGGGTTATCGAAATGGCTGAAAATCAATGCTAGTTAATGCGCAAGGTGGAAAATTCTTATTGATTATCAATTTTGTTTTAACATCACAATTCCACTTGCGACTACCTCCAACTAATTAAGGCCACCAGACAAAATGTTGCACAATTTTAATAATAAAAATCTGGAAGATCAACTTACAATAGTTTTTCAGCAAGTTATCCATGTAATCAAGCAAAACATTGTGAAAGGCAACAGATTTGTAGTCATTTGGATAATTTGTGTTAAAAGGTATTGTTAACCTTCATGATTTTATTCTTAAAATTAATTTTGTAGAACATTTATTGGGTGGCCTTGGTTAAGTAGTTGAACTGTAAATTAGAGATTGCTTGATGTACTGTAAAGTCAGAAACAAAATTCAAACCATAATCTCTTATAAGCTGTATTGCAATTTTTCAGTCTAAAGTTGTATTGTTCTAAAGGTTGATTCAAAATGTTTTGCTGTATTTCAACAAATGTATTTCTGTCTGTTGTAGGCTGGGTCATGGAGATATTATTGAAGAAGAGGGAAGTCAGTTCCTTTCGGGTGGAAATTCTCCATATGCATAGGTTGGTTTTAACCCTTTAATAAGCCCCAAGGGCCTCCCTTTGATGAGTAAAATCGTCCTGGCATTAGACAGAGTAAAATCTGTAAGTCACTCTTGGGGAGTTAAGGGTTAAAGGATTACTGTCATCAGAATTTTGTGGATTTTATAAATAATTTGAAATTCCCTGGTTAGTGCATTCCTGAAAACGACTGTATAGTTGTTGACTGACTTGTTGATGTCGTGAGCAGAAGTTATATACAGAGTCTAGGCTTGACTTTGATAATGACTTCTGCACATCAGCAACAGACCATAGCCGGCGATCCTCACCAACATGAATCAAACTAGAGAAACTGTAGAGAAGGGAGCAGGGGAACCGTAAGTGGTGCTGTGGTGAGAGCAGTTGCCTCCCACCAATGTGACCAGGTTTGATTCCAGCTCTGTGTCATGTGTTGAGTTTGTTGTTGGTTCATGCCTTGATCCAATGGGTTTTCCCTGGGCACTCTGGCTTGCCTTCCTTTTTAAAAACTAACATTTCCAAATTCCAATTTGATCAGGAGAGAGTAGCTGCATGAAAACCAGCTAAGACTGATGTGGCTTCCTCTATATATTACTTTATATAATAACCAAATCAATGCGCGCGCTCTGATTGGTCAATCAGCTGTGGTTATTGTGCCGGTAAAACCCACAGAAAAATCGCGCGTCTTCTGAATTATTATATAAAAGCAATAGACCACAAGCTTCTATGAGTTATAGGCTGATAAACCACTTGGGATGTTGGTAGAACACTCGAAGAATTTGTAAACAACCCGCCTGCGGCTCGTGGTTTACAAATTCTTCTCATGTTCTACAAACATCCTGCGTGGTTTATCAGCTTATAATCCGCAGAAACTTGTGGTCTATTGCTTAAATAATTTACACTTGCTACTCATGGATTCTGGTCATCTTAGAGAATTTTGGTGTGACTTTGAAATGCTGAAACGACTTGATCATGAGAACCCTACCTCTTAATGTGCTTAGCTTAAGCATGTTGTTTCTTGTAGGATTAATGTATTGTCAGTAGCTTGTGGAATGGAACACACATTGGCATTGTGTAGTGATGGGGTAGACTTGCTGACTTACATGCACTGTTAATTGACCCGTTTACTCCAAAGAAGGCCCATGGTTAAGTCTGACTCTTTCCATCCCATCAGGTGTATTCATGGGGATCATCTGAATATGGACAGGTATGTATGTACACTGTAAAGGACTGGACCATCTGTACTGATGAGAGCTGTCATGAAATGAATTACTTTGATTATAGATAGTGGTACCCAAGCCATTAGCCAGGATTTAAAATGTGGGCATTCAAAATGTGCTAAAGGGCCTGCTCAAATGAACAGTAAATTATTTATAAGACAAACTATAAAAAAAATGAAACTATTTTCTTTAATAAGTAGCTGCCCCTAGGATGCCCAGACACCCATCTGGCTAAAAGTCTTCCTTGTAACCTAAGGGAGGCAGAGTTCCTGAGGCATTTTAAACTTCTACTCTAACAGAGATCAATAAGTCATGGCATTTGTGGAAAGCTGCTTTTTATAAGTATCTTTTTTATTATATTACTGTAGATAAATAAAGATTTCCCACCTATTTCTAAGAAAGAAAATTGACACTTCTGACCAACTTGATTTGTGCGTCTTTCTTATGTCAAGCTTGGCCAGGGTGACACACAGCAACAGACAAGACCTGTTTACATCACAGAACTGTCAGACAAAAAGTGTATAGCAGTCATGTGTGGTCACTACCATTCCTTGGCCCTGTCTGCAGATCACAGGGTGTGGTCATGGGGCTGGGGTGTACATGGACAGTTAGGAGTGGGTAGTATTGAAGATGTGCTGCTGCCAACACATGTAACGTCACTGGATGAGTATGAAGTCACCAAACTAGCTGCAGGATACTCGCACAGTGCAGTACTAACAAGTCAGGTTTGTAGTTTAAGATTTTGTTGAAAGATATTTAGCAATTATTGAATGAGGCTGAGTAGGATATGAACAATTCTGCAGATCAAGGAGGGTGTTATCCACAGAGGCCAAAGGCCGAGGTGGATAACACCCTCCAAGATCTGCAGAATTCTTCATATCCTACAAAAGCCGAATTCAATAATATATTGCTTTATTATTCATTCAAATATTACCTCGTTCTTAAAGGAGTTTCGCCATTTCGCTCTTGGTTTTTCCGCTCACCAAAAATAACACAACCTCATCCCCAGATTTTCTCCGGCAATGGTTCAATAATCTGCAGAGGGCTGCACTTTTGACATCATTTTGATGTCATCGGTTCAATAATTTGTAGCGGGCTGCACTTTTGACGTCATTGGTTCAATATTTGGTCAACAGCAGCTGGTTATGGTGAATTATGCGTGTGGTTTTAACCAATCAGAAACGTGGAAATATTTTGAATGAATAATAAAAATCAATATCCAATTTCTTCTTACAATATCAACATATTATCATACAGACAAGTGATGAGAATAAAGAAAGCCATCAACTACATTCAAATCACACATTCAAATCACACAATACAGACTAGTGATACTCCTGAGTTTAACCCATTTCATACACGTGTATGAAATGGGTTAAACTCAGGAGTATCACTAGTCTGTATTGTGTGATTTGAATGTGTGATTTGAATGTAGTTGATGGCTTTCTTTATTCTCATCACTTGTCTGTATGATAATATGTTGATATTGTAAGAAGAAATTGGATATTGATTTTTATTATTCATTCAAAATATTTCCACGTTTCTGATTGGTTAAAACCACACGCATAATTCACCATAACCAGCTGCTGTTGACCAAATATTGAACCAATGACGTCAAAAGTGCAGCCCGCTACAAATTATTGAACCGATGACATCAAAATGATGTCAAAAGTGCAGCCCTCTGCAGATTATTGAACCATTGCCGGAGAAAATCTGGGGATGAGGTTGTGTTATTTTTGGTGAGCGGAAAAACCAAGAGCGAAATGGCGAAACTCCTTTAAGAACGAGGTAATATTTGAATGAATAATAAAGCAATATATTATTGAATTCGGCTTTTGTAGGATATGAAGAATTCTGCAGATCTTGGAGGGTGTTATCCACCTCGGCCTTTGGCCTCTGTGGATAACACCCTCCTTGATCTGCAGAATTGTTCATATCCTACTCAGCCTCATTCAATAATTGCTAAATATCTTTCAACAAAATCTTAAACTACAACCTGACTTGTTAGTACTGCACTGTGCGAGTATCCTGCAGCTAGTTTGGTGACTTCATACTCATCCAGTGACGTTACATGTGTTGGCAGCAGCACATCTTCAATACTACCCACTCCTAACTGTCCATGTACACCCCAGCCCCATGACCACACCCTGTGATCTGCAGACAGGGCCAAGGAATGGTAGTGACCACACATGACTGCTATACACTTTTTGTCTGACAGTTCTGTGATGTAAACAGGTCTTGTCTGTTGCTGTGTGTCACCCTGGCCAAGCTTGACATAAGAAAGACGCACAAATCAAGTTGGTCAGAAGTGTCAATTTTCTTTCTTAGAAATAGGTGGGAAATCTTTATTTATCTACAGTAATATAATAAAAAAGATACTTATAAAAAGCAGCTTTCCACAAATGCCATGACTTATTGATCTCTGTTAGAGTAGAAGTTTAAAATGCCTCAGGAACTCTGCCTCCCTTAGGTTACAAGGAAGACTTTTAGCCAGATGGGTGTCTGGGCATCCTAGGGGCAGCTACTTATTAAAGAAAATAGTTTCATTTTTTTTATAGTTTGTCTTATAAATAATTTACTGTTCATTTGAGCAGGCCCTTTAGCACATTTTGAATGCCCACATTTTAAATCCTGGCTAATGGCTTGGGTACCACTATCTATAATCAAAGTAATTCATTTCATGACAGCTCTCATCAGTACAGATGGTCCAGTCCTTTACAGTGTACATACATACCTGTCCATATTCAGATGATCCCCATGAATACACCTGATGGGATGGAAAGAGTCAGACTTAACCATGGGCCTTCTTTGGAGTAAACGGGTCAATTAACAGTGCATGTAAGTCAGCAAGTCTTACCCCATCACTACACAATGCCAATGTGTGTTCCATTCCACAAGCTACTGACAATACATTAATCCTACAAGAAACAACATGCTTAAGCTAAGCACATTAAGAGGTAGGGTTCTCATGATCAAGTCGTTTCAGCATTTCAAAGTCACACCAAAATTCTCTAAGATGACCAGAATCCATGAGTAGCAAGTGTAAATTATTTAAGCAATAGACCACAAGTTTCTGCGGATTATAAGCTGATAAACCACGCAGGATGTTTGTAGAACATGAGAAGAATTTGTAAACCACGAGCCGCAGGCGGGTGTTTACAAATTCTTCGAGTGTTCTACCAACATCCCAAGTGGTTTATCAGCCTATAACTCATAGAAAGCTTGTGGTCTATTGCTTTTATATAATAATTCAGAAGACGCGCGATTTTTCTGTGGGTTTACCGGCACAATAACCCACAGCTGATTGACCAATCAGAGCGCGCGCATTGATTTGGTTATTATATAAAGTAATATATAGAGGAAGCCACATCAGTCTTAGCTGGTTTTCATGCAGCTACTCTCTCCTGATCAAATTGGAATTTGGAAATGTTAGTTTTTAAAAAGGAAGGCAAGCCAGAGTGCCCAGGGAAAACCCATTGGATCAAGGCATGAACCAACAACAAACTCAACACATGACACAGAGCTGGAATCAAACCTGGGTCACATTGGTGGGAGGCAACTGCTCTCACCACAGCACCACTTACGGTTCCCCTGCTCCCTTCTCTACAGTTTCTCTAGTTTGATTCATGTTGGTGAGGATCGCCGGCTATGGTCTGTTGCTGATGTGCAGAAGTCATTATCAAAGTCAAGCCTAGACTCTGTATATAACTTCTGCTCACGACATCAACAAGTCAGTCAACAACTATACAGTCGTTTTCAGGAATGCACTAACCAGGGAATTTCAAATTATTTATAAAATCCACAAAATTCTGATGACAGTAATCCTTTAACCCTTAACTCCCCAAGAGTGACTTACAGATTTTACTCTGTCTAATGCCAGACGATTTTACTCATCAAAGGGAGGCCCTTGGGGCTTATTAAAGGGTTAAAACCAACCTATGCATATGGAGAATTTCCACCCGAAAAGGAACTGACTTTCCCTCTTCTTCAATAATATCTCCATGACCCAGCCTACAACAGACAGAAATACATTTGTTGAAATACAGCAAAACATTTTGAATCAACCTTTAGAACAATACAACTTTAGACTGAAAAATTGCAATACAGCTTATAAGAGATTATGGTTTGAAATTTTGTTTCTGACTTTACAGTACATCAAGCAATCTCTAATTTACAGTTCAACTACTTAACCAAGGCCACCCAATAAATGTTCTACAAAATTAATTTTAAGAATAAAATCATGAAGGTTAACAATACCTTTTAACACAAATTATCCAAATGACTACAAATCTGTTGCCTTCACAATGTTTTGCTTGATTACATGGATAACTTGCTGAAAAACTATTGTAAGTTGATCTTCCAGATTTTTATTATTAAAATTGTGCAACATTTTGTCTGGTGGCCTTAATTAGTTGGAGGTAGTCGCAAGTGGAATTGTGATGTTAAAACAAAATTGATAATCAATAAGAATTTTCCACCTTGCGCATTAACTAGCATTGATTTTCAGCCATTTCGATAACCCTTGTTGGTTGGACTAAGACAAGAAGGAATGGGGAGAGGACAAATGGATTCCCAGTGAAAGTAAAACATTAACGTACCACATCTTGTCTGTTGACAGTTACTTACAGTCTAAATTATTTACCTTCCTTTCTGAGATCGTCCCCATGTATAAACATCCCCTGATGAACTAACAACAGCTGTGTGCTGTTGACCACAGGACAGCCTCACTGGCCTGCACAGGAACTCCACTGTACCTTCCTGTCAGGGCCAAATACAACAAAATTCCATCAGCCAGTTCTTATGAGGAGATGCATTTTCACTGACCTTTAATTGCACTATGAGAGAAGCAGCCATTTGCTTACCCATTTGGGGAAGAAGGAATGATTTGATCCTAGTTCCTTCATGTCACAGAAATTAGTAATAACTTTCAAGGTATTCCACTTTGGTGATACAGACAAAGTTGTTACTTTCGAGTTGAATGCAACAGTCCTCTCATAAATGGTTAAAATTCTTAAAATAACACACTATTCTGGTATTGGTTATTACTACCATTATTATTATTATCACAAAACACTGAAAGCATTATAATAATTATAATTGAACCCATTGACTCCCAGAGCCTTTTGACAAAAACATATAGTTTGGACATTTTCAGGCTAGATATGGGCCAAATTAGCTCCAATCTACTAAAAAAAGGCATTCGCAACATGACAGCATGGCCATCTTTCCACTGGCACCAAGTTTTATGACAGTTTTGTTCAGGCATGTGCAGAAATCAAAATTTGGAGGTTTTTGGACGTGAAAGTGGCCTATGTCTTTAAGCTTTTCGTTTTCTTAAATTTTTTTTGCCTTTCCTTTTTCTCCTTTTATCTTTTTGCTGCAGTGATTGATCTTCTACCGGGCTTGCTTCCCACTCAAACACTTCCAAGAAAGCATCATTGAGATGGGCAATTTTTGCCATGGAGTAGCCACATGTAATGGCAGGAAATTTTGCTCTGCATTTTTAATTCAAATGTCTGAGCATTTTGTGAATATTTCAGAATCGATTGACCTGATCACTCTGATCTAGGTATCATTGGAAAGATCTTTTCCTCCTGCAAAAGTTGAGTGTAGATGATGCCAATTTTAATCAAAGGTGATGACATCAGTAGTGGACAAAGGCCAAGGCTTTATATGGGCTGTTCCAAGTGACACAGGAGTCAATGAGTTAAATTAAATTTACCCTCTTTTTTCCAAACTGTTTTCCGAATCTTGATGTCCTCCACAAACACATTTAATTGCTGAAACTCTAAAGAGAATGATAAACAAGTGTTAGTATTGTCTGTTACATTCTCTTCATCTCCCAGCATCTTTAGATTTCTTTCATTATGTAGTTCACAGTATTTAATTATTTTCCTCTTCCTCATCACTTGCCTGCACACCACTGCATCAATCTTACATGTACACATGCAGATCAAGAGAAATATTTCTTTGATCATTCTTGCCAATTAAGGAGAACTAAAAGCACACCTTGTCGTGGCATCTAGCTTGCAATCTCTGAGATGGTTCAGTGCCAAAAGAGAGCATAGAAACAGTTCAATCAGATCTGTAGAGTAGGTTGTTTGATATTATCCTCCTAAAATCAAAACAAATGAAGAATACTGAGAAAAAAGTTTGGTTTGCCAAGCAGAAAGGTCTGTGGAGTCCTTTGGCTTGGATGAATTGGAAGCGCTGCATCAGACTAGCCACAAACATGTATCATTTTGTAACATTGTATACAACGTTTTTTATGTAATCACAGTGAAAATGGAGTAAATTAAATTAAACAATTGGAAATGACGAATCACGAACTAAGAATAAAAGACGGTTGAAATTGTCCTTTTGTAGCATGTTTGTAAATGACTGATGTGATTCAAGTGAGGTCTTTGCTACTTTTTGTGGATGCTGACTTGTTCTACTCTGAGCTTTCGCCGATCCACGGCATCATCAGGGAGAGTGAAAAAAAATATATCGCTGTAGCTTAAAAGCAATGTAGGTGTAATAAGGATACTGAAACCGTGAATCGGCGAAAGCTCGGAGTAGAACAAGTCACCATCCACAAAAAGTAGCAAAGGCCTCACTTGAATCACATTAGTCATTAACAATAAAAGAGATCCCTTTTACTTTAGGAAATTAGCAGGAAAATGGGACAAATTCTGACTGACATGTCCAAAGCTGCATGTGCTTTCCATGGAAAGCAGAGAACTGATTGAGCTACCAGAAGCAGTCCTGAAAGAAAAATAGTCTTAAAGTTAATAAATTATTTTTTATAATCACTAATTGCTATAAATAAATATTTATCAATGAATTATAATTACCACTAGGAACCCCTAGGTAAAACATGTACAAGACTGAGTACAAGTGTGCCCTTCAAACTTGTGTGCAGAGTCCTCATATACCCCTGTTGGTGACCAGTTGAATAGAAGACTATATAACAATTATTCCATGAGCCCGCGTTGGATATGAAGTGATAGAATAACCAACGAGCGCATAGCGCGAGTTGGTTATAATCACTTCATATCCAACAAGGGCGAATGGAATAATTGTTTTAGTAAATTCTCAAACCGGGTCTTGCCGCCGATTTTTATTTCCACAATTTTACAAAGCGAAAATTTTAAACTTGGCGCACTATTTTCCACATGACGTAAAACCCGGACTATTGGCTCATAGTCGGAGTTTCTTAGCCAATCAAAAAGCTAGAAATGCAATAGTCGGAGCTGAGAATTTACTAAATGATAATGGTGTGAAATGTGATAATCAATCAAAAGCACAAACACTAGCTTTGGAAAGTCATGATTAAACTCACTCTTGTATAGTCTAATGTGCTTTGATTTAAAGGTCTCTACTACTAGAACAAATGTCATGATTAAACATCACTATTGTTCTTGTTATAACCACCATGACCATCATAATAATAGCCTTCCTTTTGTCACAGGAACAGAAAGTTAAGATGTCAGGCACTTACATTTATTTAATATAGACAACTATGCAACTCACATCTATATTGTCATGCAATGCTCCTCTCCTCCAGACTATCAAAACCATCACATACACATATTTCGTAGCCTTTGCTTTGACCCTGTTCATAAGGTCTGATAAATCATACCTAACTAGTGAAGAACTAATTATTACCAAGTGTTACCTCTGTCGTGGAGGTCTGACTTTACTTGCTAAAGATCTGAATGAAGGACGTGATGGGTCCAGAACACGAGCAATATGCACCAAGCTCTCTTCATTAAGTGATGTTAGGCGAGATAGAAGAAATTTCATGTGACTGAGGATAGTCTCAGGCTGCAAGATAACATAACAATCAAGCTTGAAATGTCTTACTTTCAAAGCACATGGGATTGGACAGTTTAGTTTATGTTAATTCCTTGAGCTGATAACATTTCCTCTTACCTTAGACAACAAAAAGATGACAGCTTCTTGGGGGTCCATACACTGTATAAAAGCACCTATTTAGTAAAAATTATATGCCCATGGTTAAATAAAATTTTACAAGTCATAAAGCACTGTAAAAAACAGCCAGGTATAAAGGAGACTAGAGCACTATCAATGCCATTACTTGCAGCATAATGCTTTGCATGAAAAGCTAACAGTTCAGGGCAGGAATTCTTACTTCTTTCATGAGACAAATTTGTTGGAATAATCACAAACAGTTTGTTCATAAATCAAGTCAATACAATTTGCCAAATGAATGCAAGATACCTGGGGCTAATAAAAGAATGATTCCTAAAACCACTCTGTTAAGGTTGCAAATTTTCATTATTTCGTATGTACTTGAAACTGTTTTTAAAAGCATGGAAAAGAATTCCAAGGAGTATATCAATGATCAAAATGAGTCAACAGTTTGGCAATTTACAGTAGCAGTTCTCTCTCACCATTGGCACTTCTACTGATGATATCTGTGAATCCTCTTGAAGCTAACTTGGCCTGAAGCTCAGATGAGAGGTGAAACTGTCCTTTCTGTGCTAACATCTCCAAGGTTTTAGGCATCAAGCCTCTTGCCTGTGAAATAAAAAGATCTTGTTGGGATTATTTAACATTACTTTAATCAGCACTTTCTATAACCTAATTGTATATAACTTAGTCATGTACATTGGGTTCTTAGTTGTCAGTATGCAAAATTATCATTATACAAAGTGATGTGAAGAAAAAAGAAGATGAAAAAGGCTGATGTGCATTCTTGTAATGAATGGGAGGGTTGTTATGGCTGCAAGAAATCTCCAACAAACAAATATCTTTTATCATCAACAGAAAATGACAACCATGAACTTGTTTCCAAACATAAAACAGGTCAATATGATTTTGCATTACCAATAAATAACAACTTTAATTCAGTGTTGAGTGTATCTAGCACAGTCTGTATTGCTAATTAGTGACACTGTAAATAAATAACTGAATACTGGTGGGAGGCTGACCAGTTAGCTATTTACAAAATGCGAGGACTATTGAGAACAAATTCGGATAGCGGTAGAGTGGAGGATTTGAAACAGGGACCTCCAGATTTCAAATCCAGCACCCTAAACCATTTGGCCATGCTGCCTCATATGTGAATGATGCAATGAAGGCTAACTGCTGATACTACATACTTTGAAAACTGCAGAATTTTATCATTCTTTTAGATTATTGCTTACCTTGGCTACATCAAACATCAAGCTTTTAAGACCATATGCTGACAGTTGTTCCAAGGCAGTCACCTCATCATAATCAAAATTATCATTCAGGAATTGGCTGATAGAAGAAGAGAAGCATATGTAAAACAGAGCTACTCACTTCTTACACCTAAATATTGGATTATTTGGGAGTCTCCTATTTACGAGCCAGTCTGCTGAATCTCCAAGT